>JAULBM010314074.1:0-13940 GCA_032357055.1 Geukensia granosissima | reverse complement strand
CATATCTACTGTTACAAAACGACTCCAAAAATCAAATATTCTTACCGAAGTCTACTTAGTCAAATATACCCTTTAATTTTGTCGAAATGACGATAGTATACAAGAAAAAGTAATGAATTATTAAACAGCATTTTCACAAAAACTTGTTATTTTGTCACAAAATTAAAAATTTGGGCCAAATATGGGGTTAAACTTACCTACTCCTTTGTTAAGCTCTTTTCCGGATTTTCCTTCATATAATTATTATAGAGGATGTGGTATAAATGTCCATACACGAGACAGTCATCCACCAAATAACAGTGGCATTTAGACACGCTAGGAACTGAATATATGAAGATCAGTCAAAATTTATGAATTATATTCATGACAGTTCAAGGTGTAATGAACACCAATAAGTCACATATAAAGATAACAATAACGGAATTTACAAATTACATTGTTGGAAAGATGTACACAGGAAATATAGCAACGGCCGTTTAACTTCAGTTTCTTCAAAACATATGTAAAACGGACGTATGGTGCCACACATGAAAAACATATGTACAATATCACATCTTTTATGCATGAAAAACATACGTTTTAGGTATGTTGGTGATGTACATTTAAAAACATAAATTTAAAAACAGGCGTTTTACGCATATAAAAATAGTGAAATTTTCTGCACCGCAAATTTATATAAAACAGCAGCCTTTAGTATTTTTGTGAAATTACGACGATTCATTCAGTATTCAAAACATCTGTAAAACGCCTTTAAACCGTACGTTGAAAAACATCCGTTTTTCATCCATGGTACTATACGTACGTTTTACATGCGTTTATAAACGTTCAAAAACGTTTGTTGCTATGTTTCCTGTGTAGACTATATCTTTCCAACATATATTCCAGTATAAGAAAATAAAGAAAAGCATACAATTGAAGCAGAGGTTTTTACGACCTTTTTAACACAGGTGCTGCGCGCAGTACACTGGGCGCCTACCCTTCTGAAGCATCTGATTTCACTCTTGTTATAAAGGAGTTCGTGGATTCCAAGCCTTTGTTTTTTTTGTTCATTTTATCTTTTAGTTTGTGTCAAAATTGTCGCGTCTTTTTGAACTATGACTTTTTGATGTCTCACGTCGATATTCTACACTTTTTAATACATATTTAATTATGTGCAAAGCGTTTTTGGATTTACCTTCATCAGACACACTATCAGTAAGATTTTATGAATTTCTAATTACATTCATGATCCAAATGAATTTTAAAGATCAAGGCGTAACGAATGCCAATAAGCCAAATATAAAGATAAAATCAAGGAATGTTACACATAATAATGTTGGAAAGATGTAAACTGCATCATTCCAACATACATTCTAGTATTCAAGAATAAATAGGTATATTTTTACCACATCTGCAAACCTGCACATTTTGCGGAACACTTCGGTCAATTTATGATGAGAGTACGTCATCAGATCTCCCGTACTTCCCTTGTTAACAATGTTGGCATATAAATGCATTTTGGGACTGTTGGAATATGTTTGATAATATGAAGCCTATTTACTTTACATTTACAGGTTTCTGCCAATTGTAATTCACTTCCAAAGTATGTAGCTGTAGCAATGTTTCATCATGACATACCGACAGCCATCAGTGGGGTGTTTGTTACATGTGATGGAGACGATCGTTTTGAGGTAAAACTTGTTTAAAAATAATAAAAAATTAATTATTTAACAACATTGTATTTATATGCTGTCATTAATAGAAAATGGAATTAAAGTTCCCAAATCTAATTAATGTGACACAATATCTGTACATGACATTAAATGACCAAATTGTTGTAGAATTAATTTGAGACATGCCAATTCGTAAGTTATATATGGAAAATGAAAGATAGAAAGTAAATTTCAAATAGACCGCAAACACATGCATATTTCGACAAATGGACACAAATTTTAATGGAAAAAAGGCTAAAATTTAATTCAGAAACAGGTACAAGTTTTAATGAACAAGTAGTACTGATGTCACTATGATGTCATACATTAGCTTCAGTTAGCTTTACTCTGAGCCATTTTAGGTCAAATTTAGTTCCTTTTTGCTGCAGGTGATTTGGGTTGGATGCTCCGACCAAAACAATTTTTAATCGGTAAAACATGGTTGGTTCAGAGATGCATACAAGGTTTTTTTTAACCAAATCTAACAGAAATTGAATTTGAGTCATTTTCGAAAAAAATTACCTTCGAGGCAGAATACATAGCTTTTGTTACTTCTCGGGAAAACATGATTTTTCTTTTTATATATGAATATTTTAAGAAAATATATCAATTTTATATTAGATATGCTTCAGAGAACGTAAACATCGATGATAGTGTAACAAAAGTATGCTCAAGTGCAGACATGCATGAGACAGAAAACAAAAGCATCTAAGAACTAACGAGTAGTTTAAGAAATGGATCAATACTGCTACTTGATAGAAACTAATGTTGTGCTTTCCTTTAGAATATTAATTTTTACATTTTCTAGAAATTTGGATTTTTTATCTTGTGATTTTTTTGTGGATACAATTTTTCTTGTTTGTCGTCATATCACCAATTTTGTTTAATCCTTACAAAAATGTTTTATTGCAGAAAAACGTGTTTAAATTTTGTAATCTTTAATTGGTATATGGTAATTTAAATTTTGTTCATGTAGACTAATCATTTTAGATATATTTTAAAGAAAGCACCATGGAATAATATTACCAAGTGTAAAAACTCAAATGTAATGTTACATAGAAATCACTTAAAACCATATTGTCTTTGGCAGTCTTTAGACCTCATGTTTGCTACTTTTCTCATCCTTTTGCATGAACAATTAAACAGGCAAATCAAATTCCAATTCGAAAACTATAATCTGTCGTATAATCTTTAATTTAATTGTAAATTGATAATTTTGCAGATGTTTACTCAATCTTGTGACGAGGATTTCCACCTTGCCAAAGTAGGATGGCCAGAATCTGATGCCTTTTTCACTCTGGAGTGGAATTAGATTTTCCATATCTTAACTTATAATAAAATATATCACAATTGTATACCGTCGAACACCTTAAGAAATTACAAAAAGTGTATGCACAAATAAACATGACGCTATATGGTTATATCTGGAATTTATTTATTTTGTTATCAATATTTGGTATAAAAACTCTTTTTTCATGAGCTATTGCATTGCTTGTTATATTAAAACATAAAGCTCATTAAGGTGGTATTCAAAATACTAGATATTGTGATTAAGAACAACGTTGTAGCGTTTGTTATAGAATTTTTATTAAACTAGTTATGGACCTTTTACCGGCGTAACAATAATAAGTTGAACTCTTCTCAGATTAACGTTAACCCGAATTAGAGTTTAGAGTTTGGTTTCCACGACGGGTGTTGCGCGCAAGACAGGGGATATTTACCCATTTAGACTTCTGATCTCACTCCTGTTTATATAGGAGTTTGTGCGATTGCATCCGGATTTAACACAAATTGACACTCCTGATTTTGACATCCTGATTTGACACTGATTTTGACATTAACTACTTCACGATGGGTTTTGCGCGTTGGACAGGGGATATTTACACTTTTGGAGCACCTGATCCCACTCTGTTTTGTAAAGGATTTCGTGGATTCCAAGCCTTTGTTCCTTTTGTTTTCGTTTTATCATTCAGTTTGTTTCGGATTTGTCTTATCTCTTTGAACTATGAACTTTTGATCTCTCACCTGGGTAGTCTACACTGGACTCCTGTCTTTCGCACGTGTATTAACAGCAAAGATTTTTTTTCTTTGATTACTCGTTGGGTGGGGTAACTTCTAAACTAATTTAACCCCACAGCACGTCTTATGTGCCTGTCCCAAGTCAGGAATTGGTCATAGGTTCGTCTTTGTATATATTCTGTCACATGTACATTTTTTATAATATTCAGGTAAGATCAGTATTATTTTACGTATACGTGTTTTTTTTATTTGTGGCGATTTAGAACTTTTCACAAGGCGTGGTATTTCAAGCCTTATTGAAGTCCTTGCGGAGAACTTTAAAATCCTCTGTTTTATCGTGGTTGGAGTGCAGTCTCTATGACATTTACCCCATATTTTTTCATTTTTAAAAAGACATTCTCTGCGTTGGCAAATGCTGTGTTCGCTTTTCTGTGTCTTCCATCGCAACTTGATGGTTAGTCATATTTAGGTGTATAGAAGAATAACACACTGTCAGGTCCATATCCTCATCAATGCGTGTTAGAAGATAAGTAACCTTTTTTGTTTTCAATTAACTGAGATAAAAAAATGATCAAAATCTTTCTTTCGTACTTATGGGTCATTACCGATCATGAACTTGAAGCTTCTCTTCTTACTTAGCTATCTCTTTAAAAGCTTGTCTATTGTAGAAGGGTTTACGACCTGGTGGTTCTTTAACGGGCGTCTAATCTTATGTGTTCTAATGTTTGTTCTTCGTACCTCACAGGTTTGGCAAAACAGTCCCTGCTTAATAAAAAATCTTTTAAAATTAACAACCTTTCTAATAGAATATCTTTATATGGTCTGCAATGCAGTTTCATCCATTTCTTCAATCATACAACAAGCAGACATTTTCTTGTTAAAATTCATGCAATTTGCACGTTTGCAGCTACGTAGCAGCCTTTTAATGGTTTTAAAGCAGATTTATTTAGGATGCTCTCATAAACTTCCCTTGTGATACGGGGTGTTTTAGCTCCTGCTTCGATTTTCCACATTACTAGGGCGCTTTCAGTTGAGGCCCGAACAAACATGCTTACCAATGCCTTCATTATTATTTTTTCTTCTTAAATGGTTTATATTTCCATTCATTTCATCCGATTTTCCTTCATTAAGCTCCCGGTTTTGCGTCCTTCTAGAATGTAATCATAGATGGTATATACCTATCCATGGAAAAATTTCTGGTAATGTGACCGTCCGTAGGAGCCTATTCAGATTTCTGTGGCTAATATAAGAAGCATAATCTTCATTTTGCCTACATGGTCCTTCCATTCCACTAGCATCAATCATCGCTTCTTGTAATGTGTTACGGCTAAAAGGAATACTACTGACTGGTCGCACTTATCTTATAAATCTTAAGTAGCGTTTCTTACGCCTAACCGGGTTGTACGTTTGTCAAAATCGTTCCTCCATCTTAGCCTTAATCCAGTCCAGTGGTATCACCAAAGACATTAAATGAGCTTTTCTGCTTGATTGTCCCCTCAAAGTGCTAAATGTTACTCTTCGGGAGTACTCGGAATTTCACGTATTCAGTTCTGTGAGATTTAATTTTAAATGGTATAAATTCATTTTAGGCGTCTTTTATTCGCTAAAAAAGACCTACGTACTGGATACTCTCGAACAAATGCTGGATTTGCTCTAAGGTGTTCTTTATTAGTAGTTTCTTTAACACTAGGTTGGTTGTTCTCATCCGTCTGGCTCGTTAATGGTTGGCTAACTGTTCGATTTGTCTGGCCCAGAACGTAATTTATTTTAAAACCGTCCTCATAAGTTTAAGGTAAACATAAAGTTTAATCAGGCAAACCAGGCTCAGTCATTCATGGACTTCCTCAATTTTAGAGCCTTACGGTTGATCCGCCCGTGTATATAATTACATTCCTTTCAAAATTTGCTGTTTATTTCCATTTATCAGCAAAAATTAAAAACCTAAATAAGAACAAAATTATAATTGCATAAATGATAAGCAACCCTACATATCTATATGTCTTAAGTAAAGGACATGGGATTTTTAGTATTTGACTGTTAAACTACTTTGGATAAAAATAGCAAATAAATCTATCTAGTCCAGGTCATCCCCAAATTCAAAATTATATGCTCTTAATGTATATTTTTAGCAAGATATGTTTGCCAAAAGCAGTTATTCAGACAAAAAGCCAAATTAGCCAAAAACTGTTATTTTTCCGATAAGCCGAAGATATATAACCACAGTTTAATGGTCATGAAGGTTGAAAAACAAACCCTCGTCATTTTCTAGTCAATTTTATAATTAAAGCTGTCATAGAGGTCTAACTAGATCTGCCGAAAAGTGTACTGAAATAACAATTTCATACCTTCCGCTATTTAACACCGTCTGATTGCCAATTAAGTGTCCGAATTTATTGAGAATTCTTTCTATACAATCATCGGACACAGCCTGTATCACTCCCCTCGCCAATTTCGACGTTCTTTGCCTTTAGGTTGTTTCAGATGACATGTTTTTGTGTAAAAATTATGTAAAAAATTAGCCATTAAGATGCGAGATTCGCCCAAGGCGACTAGTTTGTTTCACTATCGAAGAAAAATGAGGAAACCCAAAGAGTGGGAGAAGATTACATAAAAATCTATGTCAAGTTTAATGAAAAAAAAACGTTTCAGCCGTCAACTTCCTGTTCATAAGCAGTGACTTCCTGCGTCTGATGTATAACGTTACATCTCAAAATTAACTCGTATGTTAATCGTGAGAAGGTTTCTCATTAATGCTATTTCCTCGACACTGCTCAAACAGAGCCACGTTGAGCACTCCCTGCGAAGCAAGTTGAAATCACCACTCTAGAAATTTTACGGTCGACGTCTCAATCTTGTTGTCCAGAAAGGGATATCCGTTCCAGATGACGACATATCCTGCAGGTGGTGGAGTAACATCGAATTGAGCTGTCGGATTGGAAACATTGTAATCTTGATACAACAAGAGCAAAGACGACACTGGACCTGAGTCTTGCGCTGTTTCAGTAAAAATCTAGATAGCCAGGACTTCCAGCATGGAAGTATTGCAATGATTTTGTTGAAAATGTCTGTGGTTGTAATTTGCAGTATAAAAGTACTGAAATTAAGCAAATCACAACAACATATCAGAAATATGTCCATTTTCAAGCAAACACATTCCCATAACTTCATAACGACAGAAATAATCAGAAATAAAAACAAAAAGTAATCAGGTATCTACAGTTCCAACAACATACAAAATTTTGAGAATAATCGGATAAGGCATTTTGAGTTAGTGTACGACATTTCAGAAAAAAAGCCTATTTCGCGCAAACAAAGTCCTATAACTCTGTGACGATAAAACCGAAATAAAAAAAACGTAATAGAACCAGGCGTCAACATTCACAACAAATTTGGGAAAAATCGGATAACGCGTTTTTGAGTTTGTGTACGACGTTTTTGACGGACAGACGGACAGACGGAGTCGAGCGCCTACTTAACCTGCTTCCGCCTTCGGCGACGCTGGTAAAAACATAAAGGTCTTCCGAATTCCTTTGATCGATTATTACCTTTTATGAAAACGGGCATTGTGTTGTTTTTACGATGATGGCGCAGGGCTTTTAATGCAAAAAATATTGTCATTTAGTTAGAAGAATTTAACACCTTGTAGTACAGTATGAATAAATTAAACGATCGGACCAGTTTATGTAACGATCGGACCAGTTTTTGTAGGTTGTTATAATGCATATTACCTCCTCTTCGGATAAAATAGAAAAAAAATGTATGAGCTCATTGTCTGTTAAATTCTGAAATAAGACAGTTCTTTAAAATACTGTCTTCTTTATCGTGAATATAAATTTAATTCAGTATGTCATTTTTTGCAATTTCATTCTTCAGCGGAAAGACTACTCATAAAATTTTCTAATTTTTTAAAGACATATTATGAGATAACAGATAACATTTCAATCTAATTGAAAACGGTGTTTTTGTCGAAAATTTATTTTTAGAACTATAACCTTGGCTTTTGAACTTTAAATCATTTCTCTCGTTGAGCATCATACGGACAAAGTTTGGATATTATACAATAAGAAAATCAAAGATGAAAATAATGGAAAGGAAGTTTCTTTCCCTATAGACAGTAATCTGAAGCTTAAGTGATTAAAAATAAGAAAGAGAAAAATATATATATTTATATGTAGAGACAAGTAAAACAAGCAAGTTTTTTTTTTTTTAAATCAAAATTTCTCCCATTTAGCTAACCTGGCAAAAGGCCATGTGCCCTTTTGTTATAACTTGGCGGCGGCCTTCTTCCGTCATCCGTCCGTCCGTAAACGTATACGTTTCCAATCGCTAAGCACAATAAAACCATTTTACACGATGCATCTACGGAAAGTGTACAAATTACAAAATCAAAGGACAATTCTTTGCTTGTACATTAAAACAATCTTCTCCACTGAAACAACTTGACGAAATGACGTGAAGCATCTATGGAAGGTCCTTTATAAAGTTTTCACAATTTGTCCTACCAGACAAAAACATGGCCGCCAATGAGATTCTTATTTCTGATTAGCTCTTGCATTAAATACTCGACTCCTCTGTAACCGCTTGCCCAAAGGAATTAGTATTTGATGTGGAGCATCTCTGGAAGGTTCTTTATAACTTTTCCTCATTTCGTCCCCATCGTCCCCAACGACCCTTATTGTTAATTGCATATGAAACATTACAAAATCTTCTCCTTTCAAACGAACAAATATTTGATGTGGAACATCTATGGAAGGTCCTTTATAAAGTTTCCTCATTTCGTCATGATCTGAAAAAAAAACGTGGATGGCATGGACGGCCTTGTTTCTAATCGGCTGATATATAAAAATCTTCTCCTCTGAAACATCTTAGGCAAATGAATTAATATTTGATTTGGGACTGTGGAAGGTCCTTTTTAAAATTTCCTCATTTCGTCTCGATCGGGAAAAAACAGGTCCTGGAACATTCGGCGTGAAAACTTAATTATCCAAAGCCGAATTCCAGACAAAAAACTCGAGACTTCCAGTAACAACAGCATTAAAACCGTCATGTCAAACAGGAAAATCATCGAACCAAATGAACTTCGCGAAAACAACGGAAAACACCCAAAATGCATGAGCATTTGCAGTCAATATTAGCAATTTTACTGCAATACGACCCCTGTCTATCGCCCCAAAAAAAATAATTACAGAAAGTGGATCTAGAAGAAATCGCCGAGTAAAAACCATGCACCTTCACGCCGAGACCAACTACCGGCATAGATTGCGTAACTTGGGGCAAAATAAGTTTTTCCGCCACAAAGTTGGGGAAAAATGATTTTATCTAAGTCACTTCGTCCCTTAGAGCAATTTTTGTTCGGCTTAAACAAGTTAACGTCCTTTTGACAGCTGGGGACGAATATGTTTCGACCCTAACATACTTCGGCAGTTGGATTAAAATCAGTTTTTCGACATATAATAAAGGTTCTTTTGACAGGAGGGGAGAAAAATTTTTCGGCCGAAACTCATTTTGTCAGTTAGGGACCAAATTTTTTAGTGTTATTTACGTTTTTCTGACAGGTGGGGCGAAAATTTTTCAGTCCCAATTTATTTCGCCACCTAATAAGGGTATATTATCGACCCAAAGTAATTTCGCCATTAAGGAGCGAATATTCTATCAAAAACTAAAAGGTTGGGATGAAAATTTGACTTTAGAATCGTCCACTTTCTTAATAGGGTGTACCAAAATATAGGGGGCTATACTTATATTAGAACTATAAGGTGAGTCAATCGTAGAAATGGTCTAAAGTTATAAATATACAGTATACTGTCACTGCCTGTGCTATGCATCAATTTACTGTGAGAAATTATTTATTATTAATTTATTTTTCAATAACTCCACAATTGCAGGTGGTCCTGATTCTAATCATAGGTTAAAGCTGACACAACTAGTCTCGGCTTGTGCCAAAATGTTAGTTCCCAGAATTTCATAACACGGTTTTAATTCGTTGAACTTTTTATCAGTTGCCATTAGCTCCTCTGTTGTCGTTTGCTGGATCCCAAGTTCTTGTCATAGTCTTTGGAACATTCTTATCCTGTAATATTCATACCGTGGGCAATCAAAGAGGAAATGGTCTGTATTTTCCTCCAGCACACATATGCAGAATGGTGATTCTGTCTGCCCTAGATTATGTCTATATTTGTTGAGATGGGAGTATCCTGTCCTCAAACCAGATATAATTATTCTAATAGCCTTGGGAGGTATATCCATGCATCCAATGGTACCGATCTTGAGGTAATATTGTATACGTGTTTTTTACTGGTGCTCAAATCCTATTTTTTCCTCCATTTTCCTATGGTGTACTGTCTTGCTGCTAGTTTACCATTGTTGATTGTGATAATTTTATAGCTGGTGTTTAGCGTAGTGGCTTCTGAAGCGGCTTCTTTTGCAAGCTTGCCTGTCTGTTCGTTGCAATAGATGTCTACATGGCCAAGTGTCGAAGAAATTGTTGTTACTTAACCGCTGCTTTTGAGACTTGCAATGTGCTCTTTGATGTCCGTAATCAGGTCCATAATAAAACGACTTCCATCCAATGGTTAAGATACCAACTGCCGAGTGGCTTTCTGACAGAAGTTTTAGTTTTGTGTATGTAGATTTTACCATTGTTGTCTGCAAAATTCTAGGACTATCAATATAGCCATCTATTTAGCCAGAAGGATCGAACATCTATGTGCCACAGGTCGTTTCAAATTGACTGGATTTTGATTGCCTTGATAGATAATGATCCCTGCCCCGTATGGTCCATGGTTTCCTTGGCCAGATTCGTCTGTAAAGCCGTGATGCTGCTATCTAATGTTTCCCCAGTATTTGGCTTACTCTTCCCTTGCTCAGTGTCACTTGTTCTGATGTTCTATCGGTATAACGTTTGCTTCTACTTCAAGAGGCTCCCTTCCTGATGTTGCTGGTAATCCAAGGAACAGGGCTAACACTTTTCTTTTTACAGCTTCAAGTCATTCTGCCACTTGTTACAACTTGTCAGATTGGATTTGCGTATTGAATGATTCATCTCACCAGGCTGTTGTTAACTGTATTAGCTAACTTCTTGACATATTAGCTATTCCTTTTACCTCTCGTATGGTATGGAGAATAGCATTGGCTTTTTTCAACATGACGAATATTGTTGGCAAATGTCATATTTTCATCGAGAATTACTCCTAGAATCTTGACTGAGCAATCCTTTTTAAACTCGTTGTTATTTACTACTATTGCTTTTTCTGTATCTGGGATGCTTTTGTGCAGTAGATACAAAATTCGGATTTTTCCACGCTGACATTTCTTTGTCAAATTCCCGCTAATTTCTAGTCTATGTAGTGAAACCATGAGCCCTTTTAACCATATGGATTCATACACTTTTTCAAAGTCCACAAACCATGTGTCTTCACCTGAATTAAATCCATCTATTATCGATTGAGTTAGCCTGATAGTGCCAGTGTAGTAGAATGGTTCTTCTTAATCCTTCTTGTATTGGATCAATCAGCCTATGTGATTCTATAAATGCTACCAGTCTTTCAAAAATGACCCATGAATTTTGCACATAATGCAAGTCGGGCTTATTGGTCTGTAAGACGCAGTGGAATAATAATTTGTCTTACCAGCTTTTCTAAGGAATTTTACATCTGCTGATTTCCAGCGTGATAGTATTTCGTCCCGTTTCCAAAACATATTCGTCACAACTGTCATTGCTTCGATGAACTTAAAAAACTCTGCAAAATGTGTGTCTGCTTATGTTCCGGTACGGGGTTTGTAAAATAGCCCCTTCTACTTCTTTCTCTGTATTTTTTCTGCTTATGTCTTCCCTGTTTGACTGGGGTTCTCAGTGGATATTTTGTCATGTTCTGTCATTATCTGTTGGTAAACATGTCATCGAACCGGTCTTGTTTAAGTGAGCTCCGTCAAATAAGGTCTTTCTGGGTATTGTTTTATTCTCAATGGCTGGATCACTGCCATCTACAATTAGTGTGAGAACTAAGTTATCTTGTATCTGCCTAGTTAATTTTTTAAATGAGTCCCAGAATTGTTTAGAGTACTTTGCATGGTTGAAACCTTGTACTAAAATGTCACTCCATTTATCCTGTGCTTTATCTTTAATTTTCTCGAACTGATTTTCAGCATCCTTGAGTCGTTTCTTATTATGGGGTGTGCTCCGCATCTGTATTGCTTTTGGAATAAATTAAAGTATTTCTTGGTCTCTGTAACACTGTTGTAACACCAGCATGGTCTTTTTATTTTATTTTATTTTATTTGTGGTTTTAATTTCTTTTCTTGGAATCATATCTTCACTCGACTTGTCTATTATGTCACTGAATAATTTATTAATGGTATCTTTGCTGTCTGATTTTCTGGCCGGGATTTCATTTAACCACTACTCAACCTGTCACCTTCATTTCTTTTCTTTTCTTTTTTTTTTTTTCATTCGTCCCAGTTCACTTTGTTAAGTTGGTATATTTTCTTTGGTGAATTCTTGTTGTCTTTTCTGCATTTATCTTAATATACAGTATTCCGATGTGGTCTGACCAGACTTTCTTTTGACTGAGAATGTCACAGGCTTCAATATATGCCTTCAATTCTTACCTCATTAAAAATACTGTCTGTAAACTGCCTTTTTCAAACGAAAAGGGTGATTTCATTTTTTAATATATAACAGTTGGAAAAAGATCTATCTTGGTGAGTCTTAACAGAAACTATTTTCGTTATTATCTGATTCTTTTCAATGGTAAATGAACCGGGAGCAAAAGAAAATCTCTATATGGTATTTACAATGTACACATGAAAAAGGGAGAAAACTCTCTTAGCGGGGTTTTATAAAAAGTCCTGTTGAATGCCTATAGAGTAACATAAACTTAAAATGTAGTCGTGAAATTTCTTTCTAATCTCTATGCAACAATGTTTACAAGTAAATGGTTGATATCATTTTGAAAATTTAGTATTTTAGAGGACGAAATAAAAATCACAATGGGAAATTCCCCACCAAAAACAGTTTTTATGTGCCTGAAACGTATCTGGTGAGGGCAGTTTATTTATTTTCAAATTTATTGGACGACTCACTGAGCAACCTCCACACAAGGAAACAAGCTCGCAAGCTCGTCAATGTTAAATTATTCTCGAAGTCTGAAAGTGGAGCAGATATGACCCTGAAACGTAGGGTGCTCACTGGGTTCTACTTCTTGACAATAAATTAGTAAAATAAAGATAAGGTTTGAAATTTCGAAAATGTCATTCTACTGAGTCAGGTTACAGACAGTACAACAGACATTGAATTTACCCTACTAGTTCAATGTTGGTTGCCCATCATTGACTTGTTGTTGATTGATTGATTGATTGAATGAATGTTGCTTAACGGCGCCACGTCAGCAATATTGATATTTCAGCCATATCGTGGCGGGACTTGTTGTTGGAAATTTTTATACTTTTTGGCACCTTTTATTTGACCATGTATTGTACCACTCTAGGCTCTTTGCATTTTGGTCTCCGATTACTAATAAAGGAACACTGAGTTTCTACTTTGCAGGCAGCTGATTTTTATGGTGCCAGTGAGTTTCCTGGCGGAACCAACTAGCGATATTTTAATCGTTGTCCGATTTACGCGGATAATATACAACCTGTCCAGTAAAACAGTTAAAAAAAATCATAAGATTAAAGATGGACCTGACAGATAAGAAGGCGGCATCCAGATTTATGGACATGTACATGCAGTATGCTGAGAAGATGCGTCCTGATTTAGCAATGATTGAAGTATGTTTGTTGTTGAAAGTATTTCATTTCTACAAGCCTACTTGGCCAAGAAAAAAATAAATCAAAGATCCGAAGAAGCCGTTATAAAATATTGGACTACAAGCCTACACTGCCACTATACTCTATGTCAGAGTTAGTTGGAACATTCAACTGGCAAAAACGTTATGAAAGAAAAACTGTCTGCCGTATTCTTATAAGTTACTGTCAGCGCCTTTTTACAATTTTGAAGATTTTAAAATGGGATTTGAATTGCATACTTTTTACTGAAAATGTATCTAGGTATGTCGTCATTTTTAGTGCAAAATATTTTCTTATTCTTCAGAAGATTTTTTTACTATTTGTGAAAAAGTGGTCGGATTGGGAAAATTTCTGTAGTAAAGTTTTTGTGCATTAAAAATCAAACTTCCTTAATAATGATTGTATAACAATATATTTGGTGTTAAACTGTGAATTATATTTATC
>JAULBM010314052.1:0-13940 GCA_032357055.1 Geukensia granosissima | reverse complement strand
GTCTGAGTTTTTGCCAACAACAAGTTCATCATTTATTAACATACTCCAAATCCAATTATGGTCCTTAGAAGTCTAGCACTCAGCGAAGGGAACTCTAGCTCCAGGCCCTGACAACACTTGGTATAGAGGCAAGCCTCGTGGACTTCGACACTCCGCCAACCAACCGGAACAGACAAGTTCCTAAAGGGGATGAGGGATGCTCCATCTCGCAGCAGATGGCTACGATAAAGAGGGGGTTGAATTGACGGGGGAGAAAGAAATACATTTAGATGTATTTGAATTTAATAACTTGTGGAAATGAAGAATTAGACCAGTAGTCAAATTTGAAAGGGTCCAAATGTCAAATGTGAAACAGCTGAGCGACCCCCAAAGGTATTGATTTTGAAGAAAATGGGAAACCAACGATGCCTTCAACTAAATACTGAGGAAATGAAATAATTCATACAACTTAGTTAATTATATTCAAAGCATAAAGTAAATAAAATGACACAAAAATAACATGAACAAAATGTGTATACATGATTATTTTTCATCATATATAGAGGGAAATAATGTATATACATATATTTACAATATCGTAATATAATAATTTTATCATACATATTAATAAAAATATGAATCAATGTCCGAAGTTATTACGCTTTTATTTAACTTTTACAAATCTGTTGCTGGGCATACTTAATTGAGTGTTTATCTGTCCTCACATATCTACCGTAACTATCTGAGTTCCATATACCTAAAGTTTTAATCAAATGGTCTTCAATATTTCCTTTACATGCACTAGTTGCAAGCCCCTATGCGGAAAGAATGGACATTATCCAAAACAGCTTTAAAACCACATAAAATCAGCAAATTTTTAATATTTGTGATGAAAAATTGGCGTTCTAAGGCAAACAAGTTTTCAGTTATAAATAAAGGATCAGAAGTGTACATGAACCTTTAATACTTAAACGAATTTGAAAATACTTTTTGAAGGCTGTATATGGACATAAAATATTATCTATCTTATGTAGCTGAATATCTATTCCTTTCCTGAAAGGATCTGTTTTCGATTGTTTTAAATGTAAAACAGCAAAATCGGGATAAAAAGTTACATCAGAAACACACAGATTACATTCTGAATCAAAATTGCATGCACTGTTCACTGTAAATTCCCCACAGCGCAAAAAACCATGAAATGCTATAATACATACAGTCTCAAATATACAATCAATAAATTCAGAATAAAACCCGGATCGTAATCTATTAGACAATTGTCGTATTATGTCAGAAGTTATAGGGAGTCTCGGCTTGGAGTGTTGTTTTTGCAATCGTTTGACCTATTTAAGAAATAAAGAAAGTCTCGCTGTATATTTATGATCCTGATCATTTGTATCAAATTGCGAGGAAATGTCGTCCTTCAGGCTTATGTATCTTATCCCACAAATATACTGCTTAATTGTAGTGTATTGTATTCCCAAAATTTCGAAACAATGTCCCACAAAATATATTAGAAGTTCTTATGATATAGGAGGTAATGTTCCATTGTAAAATTGTACCCCATTTAATAATAAAAATCATTCAAAATATTTAAAACCTGTCATATATACAGTTTTTGTCTTCTCTGCTACTGTGTACGACCATAATTTGTTGACTGTGTTTTTTAACACCACATTACTTTCGACACACTCGGGCATATATTTGGGGCCAGTTGACGAAAATGTGCTATCTGTAAACGATAATTTTGAATTAAAGAAAATAACCCCCCTATCCTATGGTAGAAGCTGCATCTGTGAACAATTCAAAATCATAGCTGGAGATATAATAACTTTCATCAAACGCAGTAATACCGTTCTAATTTGACAAAATCGCACCAAAATTCTTAATCAACTTTACATTCTTCTGTTAATAAACAAAATCATTGAAATGTTTAACTATTGTTGACAGATTAATTAAGTATGATAAAAAAGATCTACCAGGTAAAATTACTCTTGTAGCAAAATTAAAATGACCTATTAACTGTAATAACTGTCTCTTTGTACAAGATGATTTAGACAAACGTTTTTCTATAAATTCACATATTCTTTGAACTTTGACTAGAGGAAGTCTTGCTTCCATTTTGTTTGTATCTTAAATCACACCTATATATTCCAAACATGTAGTTGGTCCTTCGGTTTTGTGTTTGGCTATAGGTTTATTTAACCGTTTAAAAATTGTCATCATTATAGCCATGTTCCTTTCACCAACTGCGTCAGGATTATCAATTGTTAAAAAGTCATCCAGCAAGTGTAAAATATTCTTAACATTATAATTTGTCTCTGCTATATTACATATATCAAAAATTTTTAGACTAGATCTACAGCCAAATGTTAATCTAACATAAAAATACTACAAAGATTCCCATTTGAAAGAAAATAAAGGCAACTGGGAAGGCATATATGGACAAATTTTAAAGGCATCAGATATATCAAATTTACATATAGTGCTGTTCCTTCCCAGTTTCAAAATAATTTTGATAGCGTCCTCTATTTTAACATAATGACAGAACAAGATTCTCTATTTATCACATCATTTACACTTTAAAAATCATTATCGTCAGGGGGGAGACAAACCGAATGTTAATCTTTTCTTGCCTGAATATTTCCCCTCTGCAACACCTTGCGGACTAACTCTATAATTGTCAAAAGGTAGAGAATGAAAAGGACCGTATACAAATCCCCTTTCACATTCTTTTCTAATTAATTCTGTGACAATTTTAGGTTGAGACCTTGCAGAATAATTATTTTTACATTCTTCAGATTTTATAATTTTTCCTTGAATCATACAATCAAAACCTTGCCTTAGGCCATTACATAGATATTTAACGAAATCCCTATTAGGATGACGAGCCAATTCTTGCTCTAATCTCTCAATATTTATAGGTGTAGTAGCCGTCCAGTTGTAAGGTTTTTCGGCTAGTCATTTCGAATCGGTTTTTTTCTGATTTGTTTCTTTTGGAAGCCTCTGAATTTGCACTTGGAACATGCGAAACTGAAAGAGATTTCTTACAAGTTGATGCACCATGGCCTGATCCACGACACTTTGAACATTGATGTAACAAGCTACATCCTCTCCTAAAACATCCTCTCAGGTTGTTGAAATTATTACAGATTTCACGGCCCTCGTGAAAAACTCGCGGACGCCCTTGTTTGTCGGTTGAATTACCTGGAGAGCTGATTGTGATGGACATTAATGCGTAGTGTGGTGGATCATGTTGCAGAATTTGCATGCATTGACTGCCGATCCCCCAGTTATTAATGACAAAATGTCCCGATCACGTTGGCTCCAATCTACCTTCACACGTTTTTCCCTTAATAGTGTTGCTGCTTTAGCCGAGAAAATTTTGTGATAATCATAAAATTTTTCGCCATAGAATGTGTGGATGTTGATTAAACCACCTTCATATGAATCTAGCTCCTCCCTTCTGTCTGGATAAACCGAACACATTATCCTTTTGTATTTCCCAAACGCCTGAACAAATTCTTGAATAGACAAATGTCTATTCAGCCTCGGGTCTGGTTTATTAGAAAGGTTAACTTGTAAGCCATCGGTGACAATAGAGTGCTTTGACAGCGCTTCAAAATTTGGAATTAGAAGAGAGGCTAAATTAATATCCTTAGCCTCAATTATATTCCTCTTTAAAGCAGGTGAAACTATATCCACATTAGAGAAAGCATCCGAACGCACTCCTGATGTTTGTAAAATCCCCATTGACACCGTTCCTTCAGGTTGACGAATTCCGGGTCCTACTCCGTGTCGGTTTCCATAAATATCACTCATTGGCACGTCTAAGATGTTTCGATCCTGGTACCATTGCGCTAAGTCGAAGTTCCGGTTGTTGTCCTTTTCCGCTTGTTTCTGACCAGTAAGGAAATTTACTGTTTGTTGAAGGCCGGAAACACATTGCGTAACTGTTTGGGACATTAACGTAAAGGAGTTTATCATGGCGACCATATTGTTGTTACCGATGTTACCAGGACTACTTCCTATTGGTGAGATAACACTACGCGCCATTGTTCTATTGTCATCCCTATCATCGCAAGTTATATCGGTCTGTTCTGGACTGTTGTGATTAGCATCGCTGTTATTTGTGATGTTAGCTTCTGAACTTACGTTGTCCCTCAGCAGTTTCCATTATGTTTAGTGGAACGTTATTCTCATGATGCTGATTGGAGTTGCCGATATTTCCGTGTTCCTTGTTTTCGATATAAAACTGCTTCAACACCGATTTCGGGACATTTTTAGGCACATTGATTCCCAGTTCTTTTAATTTCTCTCGTAATTGATTTGAAGTCCAATTGTCTGGATTATTTAAATCCAAAGATCTGGCGGAATATGGGTGATTTCTAGGTGTCTTTCCTCTGGAAGTCATAATTCCCGCAGTATTTTCCACGCTGTATTAAAATTCCGAGACTAAACGTAAACAGTTTAAAAACGGTAATACGCGAGAATAAGAAATTTATAAATTAAGAGAAGTTTGAGAGCATCTATCCTTGTCGGCAGCTAAACTCAGACTGAAACTGGCTAGCGTCTAGGGAAATATGAGAAGGGTACGGCTGCTGTAATCTCTTCACAAAATAAGGAGTGCCCCTACTGATCAGGGATGTATGCACATACAGTATGCTATGTTACTCGTCATAGGGGAATGTCTTGAATAAACAATGATTATATCCCAATATAATCTTCTAATAAAGCGGAAATGGGTTACCGGAAGCATTATTCTATGTCTAATAAAGGATGCAATACAGGAAAATCCCAGTTTTGAAAAGCGGAAAAAAATCAGGTCTGCATAATACCGAAAGCTGTCATTGAGAGGAATAAAATGAAAAAAAAAAAACATCAAAACCGGATGAAAAATAAAAATTTCTTGTCTCCAGCAAAATCACCTTTTTTGCATTTTGACCCCTATGTTAAAAAAAAAAAAATTTGCAAAAAAAAATGCTTGGAGTAACTTTTGTTGCATTTTTCAAAAGGAATCATTTCCAAAAAAACCATCAAAATCGGATGAGAAATAAAAAAGTTTCAAAAATTAGGGTGTGGCCATATTTTGATCCCCTAAATCTTAATAACAGTAATAGATAGGTCATGACGCTTGTAGCCTATTATGTTGAATTTTTCATGAGGAATAGAATGAAAAAAAAAACATCAAAATTGGGCAAAAAATAAAAAACTTACATTTGAAAATTGAAAGATCCCCTTTTGGACCCTCCTTAAAAAACGGTCGAGGCTAGATCACCCAAAATCAATCTCAACCTGTATTTTATATTGGGTATCATTGTGTAAAATTTGAAATGGATCCAAATAATAGAACTAAAGTTATTGAACAGAAACCTTACTGTCTACGGACAACAAAGCCAACATTCCCAAAATTTTTGCGGTCGTATAAAAAGTACAGATAAATTGTCCACTCTAAATGAACACAATATAAGGACAAGGCATGATAAGATCCCTATTTGTTCCATTATTTCATGAAAATATATAGTTACAAATTTGCCTATTTTTGGGTTCAAAGAAATTCTAACAGTTTTTCATCAAACTAAATAAAAAAAAATCATGTTTTTTGCTGTTTTCATGTCATAATGACATAACATTCCATGACAGAAACTGTAACTCTGTCAAATATCCTTGGATTTTGAAAATTTTCTTATGTTTTTGGCTTTAAAAAATATATGTGAGCCAACATAGACCAATATAATATTGATAATATTGAGATGGCAAAAAAATTGGTTTGTTTGTTGTATGATATAGATACCTGACTGCATCTGCCTTAGAATGCTGTCTTCCCAAGAATTTTAAATCTTCATCACGTAAACTCTGTCAATGTAAACACCTTTTATTTTAGGAATTTAATGACTGTGGGAGAAAATAATAAAATATGACAAACTGGTATCATGTAGCTAAAATAAAAACTTTGCAATAATATCTGAATTTACAGTTACAGTTGACAAATAAATATTCTACAAAATGAAAGCAGTACATGTACAAGTATTCATTATAATTCCGATAAAAGTTTAACACATTATAAGTTTTTTTTTCATGACAATGATATATTCATGGAACTAGATTCACTGTGATCAAATTTGTAATGCCATCAAGTTGGACTTATAGATGAGAAAAACATTTTGTTATTGATGCTAATAATATGCAAATGAGTATTGATGAACTTAATAATACTATTTTTTGTTAGATTTTGTTGACTATGATCTACAAGAATATTTATTTTTTAAGCATTGATTTTGGTAGAGGACAAACCCTAGTAGCATTCCACCAAAGTTTGTTTAAAAATAGCCACTATGGGTTTAAAAGTACATTGTATTTAATTAGTTTTTAACCTGAACTCCAATGGACAATCTAGTAACTCCTGCATCTTTGAATTCTCTAAAAATAAAAAGAGGGGTTAAATAAAAACACATTGTTTGATGTAGGGGATGTTACTCTAAAGTATTGTTGAAAAATTCGTAAGACAGTGATATGCATATTTTCAAAATTTAAATTTCCCATATACCTCATGGAAATAAAATAACTCATTGGAAAGGTCTTTATTTGTAATTTTGGAATACGTTTCAGAACAATGTGAAAATGGGGATCATTTGGTTAAAAATACACATTTTGCAAGAGAACAAATATTTATTATTTTGCCAAATCAATAATTTTTCTGCATGTCTAATATGGAACAAATTAAGCTTTGATTATGATGCCTTCAGGGCTGATTTGGATTTTACTTAGTAATTCCATATCGGCCCCCATGTGCTATCTGCTGACATTGTGAGATTGTTTATTTAAGGTTTTGGCTGTACAAGAAGTCTATTAATATCTTAAATTTCTACTTCTAAAATGTATAAATTTCTGAAATGAATGTATAATAAATCTGTATATCGCAACGGATGGGTCATGGTGCATGAAGCTCACAAAGTTACCTTTGTCATGGAGAATACATGGAAAATTAACCCATTTAAATCAGACAAAACTTGCATTAAAATATAAGAAAAACTCCTTTTAGTCCCAAGAGTATTTTGTGATGATAAATAAGTAAACATCTGTCTATTAAAATACATGTATTGAAATTATTCCTACAATTAAGCATTTTATTGTACAAATTGGAGTGTACAAATATTGCAAAGTGATATTCACATAGCAGCATAATATTGTCTCCTGTTATCCCAAAAACATTTTGAGTGAGCTGGAATAGTAAATACTAAAACCAAATTTCGAAAACCAGCTGACTCATGTCTTCAAATAACTTTGAGTTCTTACAAAATATAGAAAAGTTGAAATGTTTCAACAATTTTAGAAAGACAATCGTCCATTTTCTTACGTTTAAAGAATTTAAGGATAAAACCACAATGTTCAAAGCCGAAAAAATATCAAATTCATTTATACTCACTGCAAAACGGGTAAAAATGCTCAGCAAAGCCTCACGACAAGTTACCCATTTCTAAAGCTTAACAAATAAATTTGTTATTTTCCGTCAATGTATGTGTATTAAAGATTAGATGCAATATTTCAATAGGCAAGTAATTGTATAATTTTCATTTAAAATTTTTACCGAATCTTTGTTATACTCACCTTAATTTGGATATTTCTGTTGTTGTAGGATTGGCCTCTAGAGTAACCTCAGCATCTGTTGCCATGGCAACATTTCTTCTAACTGCTTCTAATATGGCTGAAATTGTTCCAGACTCAGCTAGACTTGGGGTACCTATAAAGAATTATAACTTACAGTAAATCCAAAGCTTACAAAATTCATACCTGTTAACCCTAACAACTTCCACAGGAGGATCCCCATTTTTCTTCAACAAGGGGATGTTCTCCTGTGGGAGAGATGAAAATCTCCAGCATCAACATATTCCTCCCACTAAACTCATACATCATAATTTTGTCAATATACTCTAAAAATCTGTCATCATCTTTGTTTACATGGTTTGAACAGCCTATCAAGCAGTAATTTTCAGCAATCTTTATAAAGGTGTTGTTGAGTGGTATGTGATTTTTCAATCCCAAACATGACGACGACATCTGTTTATAAAATCAAATGTTTTATAAGTTAGCACTGTTCAGTTTAAGTTAAAAGTGATTTATATTTGAACATCAGTCATTCTTATAGTTGCATTATTTCAGAATTGCCAAGAAAATTATGGAATTATGAATCTAGTTCTCCTTCATCAAAGAAAATGAAAACTTTATCAAGATGGTTAGGCAACAGTACATCAGCAGTTGAAGACCAGTTCACTTGGAGTTGAAATGGCATTTTACACAATTTGCTCTTTCCTTTTCAGTGTTGCACACATTGGACTATGTGATGTCAAGCAACAAACCAGCAAAAGCCTATTGTATGGTGCCTGTCAGCAATGCAAACCTTGGGATGATTTTTTAATGCTGAAGAAAAATCTAAATTGACATGAGATCTGAGCTAATGCTACTAATTATGATACCTTGTGCCCCCTAGTCTTCTTAACAAAACCGGATGGTCAACTGCTATGAAAATAATCCCAGTGATACAGAACTTGTCAGTTACAACAGTCAAACAGTCTGATGTAATATATCCCTAGTTGCCTAGTTACCCCTACAGGTAAATGGTAGGTCACATATACATTTACACCCACTCGTAGCCCTGACCCAACATTGGTCACAACAACTGAAAATTTCGCCCAAGAATAAATATAATGAGAAATTTTTTACTAAATATGCCTTTGTGTTTTTCTGGGATCGAGCTGGTATTTTGGGGGGGTTTCTTAATAGATACTTAAAGGTCATCTTGATTTTAGTAACAGATTTTACTATTAGAGGAAGACTATTTAACATGTTTAATATGTATCTGAAATTGAACACTGTATCACATAGGTTTTAAGAGTCTAAAAATGCTGTTTACAATTACATGTACCTGCTGTGATCCAACATTTGAAAGGGGATTGTTAGGTCATGACCCTCTAAATCACTGACATTTTGGCAGGTATGAATATCAGAGCACTGTTAATAAATGGAATATTAAAGGAGGCTGTAAATTTTTTATATATTTCATATTTTTTCATTAAAATAATGTTTGAGCAAATTTTTCTATTCTAAAAGGTCATCACACAAAATCTCCCACTCTTTAAAGTTGGAAAATGTGAGATCTCCCCACTTAGCAACTGCTGAAGGTTAACAGATATCAACTGCTGAAGGTTAACAGATATCAACTGCTGAAGGTTAACAGATGTCAAATTCTTTCTGCATTTTCAGTCCAGTTTGCATTAAGCTGTTGCTTGCAAAACAAATTTTTACACAGCTACATAAGTGACCTGTATTAAAATATTTTAATATACTGGACAGAACTCAGTTCTTATTCTAGAAATCTACCAATGTCTAATAGCCTATCACAGTGACTGGATTTATTTTTTTTTAATGAAAATAAACAGAATTTGTTGTGTAGGTGTAATAAATGACATTAACAAGAAAAGTTCAAACTTCACACATTGACAAATCAATTTATTTATGCATATTAAATAAACTTTAAAAAGTATTGAAAAGTTTGTTTGGTACTGAACTAACTCGTCTGAAGACATTTTTGATTGGGATAATTTTAATAATAATATCCTTAAATAATAACTGTTTACTATCAAATTACCTCCACCAAAATATACAGATGTTATCTCAGTAACTCCACTCAACTTTATCAGTGATTCAGCTTCCTCCACTAGACAGTCTGTCATCCTTCTATTGTCAACATTCTCTCTATGTACAAATACAAATGTATTATTTAACAACAACTTTATTCATCTCAAGTTCTTCAAAACAAAATTTCACCAATTTAAACACTTAGGATTGGGTCTTCCTAGGTAGACTTATAAAAATAAAAGGTACACAAATTCACTTCCTGTTTAACCATCTGTGCAAGATTGGTTGAATTCAATCAAAACTGAGATAGGAGTAGCAGATAACAGAAATTAACAAAAAATTAAGTTGGAGTTGCACAACTTCATTTTCTGTAAGACAATCTATTCAAGATTTGTTACATTTCATCAAAGCATTAGGGAGGAATAGCAGATAGAAATTTATTATTTCCTATTCCTCAACTTTGGTGCCTTCTTGGCAATAGCAGTGTTGATTTTAGAAATCAAATCAATTTTAAATCAAATTTCAATAATTCATAATCTAGAGTATAGACTTTCACACACATTTAATGCAAATAGTAATAAGTTGACATTATAGGTCACAAAAAAGGTGAAATTGAGTGAACATCATCTTTTTGCCCACTAAGATGAGTGGACATGGCATATTCAATGCAACCTATAATACATGTATAACAATAGACTTTAAATGAACACTTTTTATAGTGGTACTTACCTGATGTACTTGTTAAAATTACAGTAGGAACACATCTTTGCACAGTATGGCCACTGAAAAAAACAACTTAAATAATAACAGTAATACTTGAATCATGACTTAAAATAAATGTCTCACCTTAAGACAAATAAATTGACAAATAAACTGAACGAAAAGTTATCCCCTCGTTACCTCTGACAATGTTAACAACAGGAGTGCAAATCTTTGTAGTCAATAAATAATGCCAATGATCTGCAAAAATTAATTGCTGATCTACCATTAGGACCAAAAAAATTGGATTTTCATTGCACTTTGTAATCTGTGAAAACTAGTGCCCTTATTATGCTTATACTGTGAAACTATTTCTTAGCAGAAAATCAGTTGATCTTTGGGTCTTAAAAAAGAATTATCAATTTAAGTCTAATAATATTTATAATAATGCATGTTATTGACCTGACAAATTCTTATCTTAGGTCAATAATGCACTGTTTGATGAATTTATTCTTTTTAAATATGAAAATGAAAACAAATGGGGTAAATGTCAGAGAGATTGCACTCCAACCATGAGAAAAACAGAGGGAATTTACAAATCTAGAAGTCTTGACAAGGCTTTCAACAAGGGTGGAATACCACTTATTGTAAAATCCTCTAAATCATTCCAAATGAAAAATCCTGTATCCCCTAATACTGCTCTTACCTGAATATTATCAAAATGGATGTGTAACAAAACATTAAAGACAAACCTATGACCACAATTCCTGACTTGGGACAGGCACATGAGACATGTGGTTGGGGTTGAACTAGTTTAGTTGGTGCCCAGCCTTCTCCAAACATGTGGCTAAGGAAAAATCAAAAGAAACACAAAAATCAAACATACATATTTTATTGTCTGCACAAACCATTTGAATGCCATTCACAACTCATGTTGACCTTATATAATTTTATATCATCAATATCTGGGCCAATAGAATTACAAGAAATTCCCTTCAGTCAAGATAAGTATGATAACCTACATGAACATATAGTGTGGCTCTGTCTTCAGGTCTCAAATTTTTTAACTGATGTTCTGTAGTTTGAATTTGTCTTTTACCAATTAGCTTTTGAGTGGTTAGTCGAATCCATTTATTATTCTGATATAATAGTCTTGTTTTTCTCATTCTGCAAAAGTGTAAAAAATCTTTATATATATTCTTAAGCATGTTAAGTGAATCATAAATATTTGAAATATTCATCAACGATTTATTAATATCCATAAATTGTAACAGTTTATAAATGTATTTATATTCATTAATGAATATCTTTAAATTGATCTTTTCAGGGACATATAATAGTAATAAAAAAAATATCTTTTATATACATTCCTCAATATTTTTATATCAATAACTCAAATTTCATTAAATACATGTACATGTAGAACTGTGCAAAAATTTTGTTTCAATATCATGATTATAACAGTATGTTGAATTTAGAATGTTTCAGTAACTGAAATTGATCTTTGGGCTCTAAAATATACAATAGGTGGTCAAATTCACAAGAAATAAGAACTCAACACATTTTGGCCTCTTTTTCAAAATCTCTTTTCTTATTGCTTATTGGACATCTAAATGCTATACATGTACATGTATGTAACCATTCTATACCAATTTAAAACCTAAAACCAAAAATGTGAAAGGGTTTCAAAACACAATTAACCAATATTTAAGTCAAATGACTGAAATCGGTATTTGGACCCTAGGTCACCCTACAGGCCATTTGTATTGACTAAAATTCTGGACCCTACAGGCCATTTGTATTGACTCAAATTCTGGACCCTACAGGCCATTTGTATTGACTAAAATTCTGAAAGCTTTTTTTCTTCAACTTCTCTATAACAAAACTTAAACCCTAACCTGAAAATTATAGAAGTTCTAGTCACATGACTTATACACATTACAGGCTAATAGGACTGAGTCTGTATTGCTCTTGACACTTGGCCATGTATTTCATTTGACTGCAACACCTATATTGATAAGAACCAAATTCTTATAAAGGAACTTTCAAATATAAAGAAGACTTTTTTTTAATTAACCAATTAGAAACAAGAACTGTCAATGTCCCTATATTAAATTTTTATGATAGGACATAAAATAAAATCTTTTTGAAACATACAGAAATTAAACATGTTTCCTGTAAAATTTTGCTCTACTTAGCTACATAAAGTTAAAAAGTCATGAAAGTATCTCCTAAGGATGCTGCACAATAAATTTCAGTTCATATAGCTTATACACAATGTCAGAGATTGTTGGAATGGGTAACAAGAGGCTCCCAGGAGCCTGTCATCGTTCATCTGTCATACAGTTTCAAAAATAAAATCTACATTCAAACGATTTGAATTGACTATGGTTTGAATAGCACAAGCAAATTCAGCTGAGGCAGCCATCTTGGTTGGCGGATGCCCGATTCAATTCTGAAAGAAACCCATCTAGGGACCATTTCACCAAAGATAGGCTCCATTAGAGTTAGTTTTAGATGAGAAAATATTATTTTATGAATTTCTATAGGGTCCTACCTCATATTGAGTTGGGCCAAGGTGGCTATTTTGGTTGGCGGGTGAGGTCATCAGACAAAATTCTGAAAAAGAGCCAACTAGGAATCATTTCACCAAAGTTTGGTTCCAATGAGCAAGTAGTTTCCAGACTTTTTCATGAATTTCCCATAGGGTCCTATGTAAAACTATGTTCAGCTGTGGAGATCATCTTTGTTGGCAGGTGGGGTCAATTGACATAATTATGAAGGGGACCAACCTAGAACATTCCACCTTAATAAGGTTCTTATTGTGCAAGCAGTTCAAGAAAAAAAATAAAAAGTTTGCGAATTCCCCATAGGGTTCTTTATAACACTTAGTTTGGCTGGGGTGGCCATCTTGGTTGGAGGTTGGAAATGCAAGACACAATTTGGAAAGGAGACCAGTTAAGAATCATTTCAGTAAAGTTTGGTAAAAATTGACACAATAGTTTCAGAGGAGAAGATTTTTGAAATTCATCCCCTTTTTTCTATTTTTAGCCTGGAGGCCATTTTGTTTGGAGATCAGGGTCATTGGACACAATTTTAGTAAAGGACCATCCAAAGACCATTCAAACCAAGTTTGGCTAAGATTGACTCATTACATTCAGAGTAAAAGATTTTTCAAATTTCATCCCCCTTTTTTCTATTTTTAGCCTGGCGTCCATCTTGGATTGTTGATCAGGTCATAGGACACAATTTTGGAAGGAGACTATCTAAAGATCATTTCAGTAAAATTTGGTTAAGATTACCACAATAGTTTTAGAGGAGAAGATTTTTGAAATTCATCCCCCCATTTTTCTATTTTAAGCCTGGAGGCCATTTTGTTTAGAGGTTGGGGTCAATGGACAAAATTTTAGTAACGGACCACCCAAGGACCATTCCAGCCAAGTTTAGCTAAAATTGGATCAATACCTTCAGAGGAGAAGATTTTTCAAATTTCATCCCCCTTTTTTCTATTTTTAGCTTGGTGGCCATCTTGGATTACGGATCAGGTCATCAGACATAATTCTGAAAGAGGACCACCTAAGGATCATTTCAGTAAAGTTTGGTAAAGATTAGCACAATAGTTTCAGAGG
>JAULBM010314031.1:0-13940 GCA_032357055.1 Geukensia granosissima | reverse complement strand
AGAATTTAGTCTACAAAAGTACAACATAGCCTGTGTTTTAATAAATGATGCCAACGGAAATCTGCCTAGTTCTAATTAATGAAAAAGATATTTTTCATATTTTGTTAATACTATTATTATGTAGGACCAATATGGAATATACTATTAATTAAACGCAAACCAAGTACTGGTGTGATGCCTTATTTGGTCTAATTGATTGTTTAAAGGTTAACCATTTTCCACCGGTAGTTATGAAATCATAATATTTTCAAATAATGTCAGGGATTGTTTTTTCGTGGAGAAAAGTATCTAAGAACCGTGACCATGCCCTTTGCTCTTTACATTATAAATCCATTAGGGATCGTTTCTCTGGTGCGGGGTAGATGTGCACGTACCGGCAACGTTTGGAAGTTATCCATTTAGAATAACTAATTAAAAGTTATATAATGAAAAACTAAATTTCTTTGGGTATCGTTTCAGCTCTACCTCAACAATCATGTTAAAGTTCAAATGTTGTCATAGGGCCTGAAGTTTAGAGGGATATATGCGTACCCGGGAAAGATTTTTCCCGGGTAAACATATATACATCCCTAACTTCAGTCCCATGTAAATGCTGTGCCTTTGTTGCAAACTTTTAAGGACAATGAAATTTTTACTGAAATGTTTGCTACTAATTCCTTATTTCAGCAAAACTATAATATAAACACCTGTACACAAGAAAAAGGTCTCTTATTTTCGCACTCATTTTTGGAATTTAAAAAATTAATTATAAAACTGTTTATTTCAACTTTTTAATACAAGTTATCAATTCATCCCAAAAATATCAAATTGATTTGAGAAAAATAAAATTAAAATACGAAGAAAAGTACCCAACTATTAAACTTAGGAAACAATCACATATTAACAAGGGGTTATCTATGTCGAGAGCAAGCCTCGTTGGTGTTATGGTTAGCGTGCTCGCCTCGAGTGCGGAAGGTCGTGGGTTCGGTCCCCGGTCGGGTCAAAACAAAGACATTAAAATTGGTATTTGCTACTTCTCCGCTAAGCAAGCAGCATATAGGAGTAAGAGCAAAGACTGGTTTGCCCAGAGTCAGAATAATGTGTTTGGGTAAAGTGGCATGTCTTCCTGCGGACAGTTGCTTTCGTGAGCTAGCACGTTAAACATCCGGCTCAGCGAGTCCGTCAAGTACAAAGCAGGGTTCATTCATCATCATCATCATTCCTTAATATGCACCATTCAATCAATCAATCAATCTATGTCAAGATATGGATCATTTGCAATAAGATTAATACTTGCAGATTATAGTAAAAATGATTTGAGTTTGAGTATTTGAAAGACTTTATCTTCTTTGCTAAAGATCTTTTGCGAATTATCCCTTTTATTTGTATTTTTGCATTTTACTCGTAAAAATCGAAACATAATTTGTCTTCAAACTTTGCAAAGCCCCTAGCTACCTCTAACCTCGGGTGTCAACACATGTACCCGTTGTACATAGAGAGAAGTATAATACAACCGGATAATCGGTTTAGATTCGAGTTAGTTATAGCATGGAAGTATAATATTCAACAAGGTGTGTTGAACAATCTACAGAGTTTACCGGAACGTACTGCCGATGCAGCCGTATATCTCTTATCAGGTCAATTACCCATGGAATCAACTCTCCATTACCAAATACTTATAAGACTTGGCAATATTCTTAGAAGTGATAGTGTAGAAAAAGAAATATGTGTACGTTTACTATTAGTGAAAGCTGACAGTTCCTCAAAGAGTTGGTTTATTTATGCAAAAAATGTTTTAGACCAATATGAAATAAGATCAATTTTTGACTTGATCGGAAATATGCCGTCTATGGGGGTATGGAAGAAATTAGTTAAACAAAAAGTAGAAAAATACTGGAAGCATAAAATAGAAATGCAAGCAAACACGAAATCAAGTCTGAAATACCTGAATTGTTTACTTTCACCTGGAACTTTGCATTCATTATGGACTCATGCGGGTAAAGATAATATATCAATCAAGAAAGCCTGTGTTAGAGCTCGTATAGTTACGGGAGCATACATATTACAGAAAGACCGATCAAAATTTTACGGCAGTAGAGAAAAACCAGATTGCAATCTATGCAAGGATGGTGTAGAAGATATTGGACACTTTATCTTGAGATGTAAAACTCTAGAAATTGTTAGAAAGCCATTTATTGATCTGCTACAAGATGTGTTGAACGAAATTGACATTGGAATTTTGAATTTTATTAATGACAGAAACCTATTATTACAACTTATTCTTGATGCGAGTCATCCGTCTATACCAATGATCGTGCAATCTCGACAAGTGGGCCAGAAGATAGAATCTATTGCTAGAGGTCTGTGTTTTGCCTTGCATAGAGACAGATGTAGAAGGCTAGATATCAATGTGGGGTGAGGCAGGTTCCGATTCCCTGGGATGGGTGCGCTAGAAATCGATTTTATCTTTTAACCGTTCTTATCTTTTAAATCGAGCTTAAATTCTTAATATTAAAATATAGCAGTCGAAAATAGACTTCTACTAGTAATATGGGACTTTTAAATGTTAAGTGATGTGAACATTTTATCGTAGAAACTGTGCTGTTGAACTTTTTATGTGTGACATTTACAGAACATCATATGCTTCACTTCGCTTATTGTCGAAGTTGTAAATACCTGTACACTCCGCGAAACGGTGGTGGGTTTTAAGCATTGTGTTTATGTGAACTATTTTTTACGTAAATTGTGTCAATATGAATCATATTCTGCTGCAGCTGCGATAACTGGTTGTCTCAAATTGTACCCGCGCATGCAGAAGAAGTTATTTTAGTCATATTTTAAACCGTTGCTCGTAAAACGCTTTAAATAGCGGTTCTCCAGACAGTGGAGGGATCTACATCCAAAAGAAAGTATGGATCTAGGCAGATCAAGACTTTCTAAAAGGGGTCAACGATACACTTTTCGACCAAAAAGAGGAGTCTGACTTACATTTGCCAATAGAACCGTGGTTTTAAAACAATTTTCAGCCCCATACCTGAGAAGTGAACTAAAATATATTTTACAAGGGAATGATACAAATATAACCATTGAATCCAGAGACAGGCTATTCTGTGTCTAGCTGCAAATGGCTCAGCCAGGGGTTTCAGACAAGAAGATTTTTAAGTGAATTTCTCAAAGGTTTGGGAGTAGTGGCCATTTTGTCTTGTAGTCATTGCATGTTGTCAGACACATTTTTAAAAGATAATCAAAGTATCATTCCACCAAAGCTTGGTTGTAACAAGATCAGTATTTTCAGATATGACTTTGAAGTGAATTTTCTGCTGGGACTAGGTTAAAATTGATTGATTGATTGATTGTTGTTTAACGTCCAGTGGCAAATATTTCATGCATATTCAGTACGGAAACAAGTTCGCAAACAATAAATCAATATGTAGACTGTAACAAAGGGACCGGTAAGGGAGGGACATTTAGACTTCCACTGGAAAAATTGTGGGTTGGATAGGGGCAGAAAATTTAGCCCTGTAACTGGCCGCCTACGTACCACTTGAAAAGAGCTGTTACAAGGGGTCTTTAGCTTGCTTAGGACATGGCATTTCCTAAATACAGGTGTCTTTAACGTCTCCCTCTGGACGGATTGTGAATTTATACATCCCCCACAACCAGGGACGCCCATTTTAGAGGACTAGTGCCTCCAGAACAGAGATACCTAGTGATTTGATTGTAGTGGCCATCTTAGATGGTTTGCAGAGATACAGGGACATTAAAGGACCATTCAAACTCACTTTGCTTTAGACTCTGTATAGTTTTTGACAAGGAGACTTTTCAGCAATTTCAAATAAGGTTCTTTACATTAAGATCCACTGCAGTGGCTACCTTGGATGCAAATGTGGATTCTGGTAGATGAGCATTCCATAAGGTTTGTAGGTATTAGTTGTTTCTGATGTGAAAACTTTAAATGACTATCTTATAGGATCCTACATACAGATAAATTTGGCTATGGCAGCAATTTTAATGACAGGTAAAGAACTATCTAGGAGCCAACCCACCAAAGTTCAGTTGCATATTGGATGGTGATGATAATAGCTCAAATAACTCTTTCATACAAATTACATGCTTATTTAAGGCAGACATCTGATGTTAAGAAATTGCCTATCATTGTGACTAATCATTTAACAGGATCACAAAAGATTTCTGTTTTGATCAGGTTACCTAAGGTTCAACAAATATAAAATAAAAACACAGTGATACTGCACTAAATCAAGTTAGTAAATCAGTCTTTGTATTTTTATTTAAAATTCAGTTATGTTTTGTGAGATTTTCTTGACAATGGCAAAAAGTAGAAAAAAACTTTTTTCATTTAATTTACATGTAAAATGCACTTCAAGCACATGTGTAAATCATCTATCACTGCACAAATGCACACTGATGCACAGCATCATATGAACAGTCTTGTAATGGAAAGTTTCATTTTTTAAATATAAGCACTATATGACCTAAAATAATTATATGTTTGTTTCCTGTCCCCCTGCTCATGATATTAAAATGTGGGTTGGAAGGTAGGGGTTAAATATTATCAGTCCAAGTACAATTATTAAATTAATGGGGAATTAGTGTTAAATCAACATATTAAATAAAATAAAATTTTGTTTTTACTTCCTATTGTGTAGTTGATATTTTGCCAAAACACTGGATTTGTCATTTAAGTTCAACTTCTGAAACTAAATAAATGCTTTAAAAACTTGTCAATTTCTTTCAGATCTGTATCAAGATTTATTGATGTTGATATGCAGCTTATTTAAAAGAGCATGTAAGAAATTTGCACGATTAAAAAAATATTAGTCAACACAACAAAATGACATATAATATTATTCTCATTGGTCCAATTTTTTGATGCAATATAATTTGTCACTTATAAATTGAATAATTAATTATTCTTTAAGAGCTTGCAAATAAAACATTTTTAAAATGAATACAAAATGATACTAATTCAATGTACATAAATTACATTAAAGATGTTGGATATGCTGTTTGTTCTGCAATAAATATTGAAAATTATTGTTTATCAAACAAACATGACATTACTTCAGTACTTATAACACGACTATAAATGTTGACTTTTGAGTTGTCCCTCTTTTAGCAGATGTGAAATGAAATGATATGTTGTCTTTATCATTAAAGCCAACAGTAATATCACTAACTTATCCAAGTCATGTTATGTAATCTTTATCTAGGATCTTTTCTTTTAAGAGTTTGATAAATAAAAACATGTTAATCAGATCTGAAATGAAGTTGAATTGTGAAATAGTAAAAATTAATATTAAATTTCTTACAATCTTTGCTAGCCAAGTGTTTAACTCAGGATCCCTCCCTCTAAAAGGTGGGAGGGTGGTAACCCTGAATGAAACCATTGGGTAGTGAAGAGGATTAAATCTGTGACCACTTATTACTGCAAAATATAAGGAATTTTTTTTTTAAATAAGATTGCATTTATTAATTATTGAAAATTGTCATCCCATTGCACATTTCACAATAACAAAAACATTTAAAAAATTTCTGATATGTTAGTTAAAGATACATAATTGCTTAACGATAGGTGATATTAAAAAATAGGTTAAATACTATTCTTGAGCTGAATTAAAATTACTGATGTCAACAATATACAGTCTGACTTCAGTCCCTTGAACTTGAATTACTCGAACACCTTTGGTACTTCAAACAAGTTTTTATGTCCTTTCAATGCTTATTCAAACTCCCATTATTTGAATAGGACTCTCTAATTCGAACAATTTTTTAATTGATCCAGTGAATGTTTGACTTACCAAAAATTATCTGTTTTTTTTTTTTAATCCTGAAATTACCACAAACATAAACTGAATGGGAAGGAAATAAATAAAATGATATTATGCATCATAAAGTCTTCTGATGCAGTGTAATGCAGAACAAACAGAGGCACAAAAAGATATTTAAAAAAACAGTTGTGAGGCATAAGTAAGTTATTCTTTGACATTGGGAACAAGTAGCACAATTCCGATTTTACCATGAAAATATTTTTTGTTGTTTTTGAAGTGAACATATTGGAATTGTGATTGTGTGTAAAAAAGAATATTCTGACATATTCTGTTGAGGAATACCAAATTTATACAACAAAACTAGAAAAAAAATGTTTTACTTGTTCCTAAAGCCCAACAACATAATTTGATATCAGCGTTTCATGTCTGAATATTTCAAATTGAATACAAATTTTGTTTATTTAATGCAGTAATTGCAACCAGTACGTGTTACCTTATGGTTGTCATGGAATTGGGATGGAAACAAATTCCTTCAGATCAAAGGAAAAAACTTGAGTTTGCTGCATTATTGTGAAGCACATAATCTATAAAGAAAAGGGACTCTTGAGATTCTCACAAAGTTGTCATTTTGCATCTTGACTTCATTCAAGTAACACTCATAAATAATAGTATGCATAAAACTCCTAAATGCAGGACATTAGCATTAAAATTTTTTATTTCCATGGGATAAGGATATGAAAAAGGTGCCTTTGGCTACTGTAAATTCACATATTGATGGGTACACATTTTTATTGCAACTTTTAGATGTTGACCACAATGCAAAACTTTGTAAAAACAGTTAAAACCACAAATTTTAATTTATATTGCATTCTCACTTTTCACAATAATAAAACACTGCAAAAATGAATGAATTTAAAAATGATCACTTAAAAGGTATCAAAAACATAATAAATGGAATGTGTTAGATTAATAAATAGAATAGCAGAAAAAGCAAAAATATAACACATGGCACAGACTTTCCAGAATGCATGAAACCATTAACTCATAAATACTTTAATTCTAATCATGAATCATTGAGATTTGTTTCATTTTCTGACTGTGTTCTTCTTCGCCGCAGCTCTTCAGTCCTCGGACTATTACTAATAGTAACTATTGGATCACTGATTATTAATGTGGTACCTTCACTACTTATTGGAATTTCAGATGTCTTATCGTCAATACTTGATTTATTGTCTTGACTAACTTCTTCTGTTAGAAATGCTGTATCTGAACTGTCACAAGCTGTATGTACTGGTTCAGTTAAAATTACACTATCTTCAGACAAGTCTGAATTGAAAGAATTGACCTGAACCAGGTTTTCATTTTTCACAGAATTAATTGTGTTTTCATCTGCTTGCTTTTCAACATCTGGCCCTAGGTTGTCAATAAAACTTGACTGTGTAAGAATCTGTGATGAATCAGTAAAAATGTCACATGAACTTTTGTCTGTAAGAATCTGTGATGAATCAGTAAAAATGTCACATGAACTTTTGTCTGTATGTTCCTCTTGAGATTGTTTCTGCAAAGTCTTTGTTGGAGATTTCTCTGGTTCTGCTGATTTCTTACTGATCAGATCATATGCTTTACCAAGAACTATTATACTGGTCAAGACTTTAAATGTCATCAAACTGCAAAAATAAGTAGAATCAATATCTTATATTTACTTAAAATTATGTTTAGTAAAAAAAAACATCAAAAACTTTCAATACAACCTGTCTTTATTTTCCTATCACACACACACAAACATTCAAAAACCCATGCCAAAACAGAATTATTATTATCTTCTTGATAATTCTTAATTGTGTGGATTTTTGTTAGGAGAGCAAAATTGTATACCATATTTGGCTGTCATAAAATTTTTTTGCCACTGTTCAGTAAATATATTGTTTATTTGGCTGATCCAGTCTCCATTTCCTTTTGTTTAACAGTTCATGCAACTTTAGATTTAAAGCTTAAAAATAAAATAATGACCTGGAAGTGGCAGTGCTGTAAAAATATATTTATCAGATGGGTCCGAGAAACAGCAACCTTTTGTTGAATTTATCTGCATTTTTTTTTAACTTTCAAGCAAAGAGAAACTGCTTTTTAATAATTTTTACTGCTATTTAAGAAAAGTTATCAATAATCAGCTACAGAGTTACTTTAACTACTGTTGAAACTTTTTACAACTGTCACTTTAAAGATCACATGATATTTTGTTATTAAATGGCAGCTAATGCAAACATAGTTCTCTTGTGTCGATATAGGAAATAAAATACCAATTTCTGATGAAACAACATTGGATCTAGTTTTTGAGAGGTTGAGATGTATTTTAAGTATTGCATAAAAGCTTTCTTTACTTTAAACATCGTCAAAAATGAAGACGAATGGGCAATCAGACAACATGAGGAAAAGTCAAAAGACTTCATGCAGGGGTAGATTATACACACCCTAACCCCTTGAGATGTTTTTATGGTAAAAAAGCATGTAAAATGTACAGCCATGTTAAGTTAGTTCTTTTGTTTATGTTTATATTAAAGGCAGAAATGTATAAACTATGAACAAACAATATATCAGGAATGTGAAATGTCTTAATATCAAAATAGGAGATGTGGCATGATTGTCCATGAGACAGCTACCCACCAAATGACAGTCAAATAAAACTTCTACAGGTTCCATTGCAGCCTTCAACAATGAACCAGAGTCCATACCATAACGGAAGCTGTAAAAGGCCCCGAAATACAAAATGTGAAACTTAACATGAAACATGACAATAACGACATGATGCCAGCTTAACTAATTAAATAAGATTAGTCATTAATAGAAACGAGGAAGGACAACTAAATGCAAGCTATATACTATATTGTGGGTAAATTTTGCATAGTTCCAAATATTGCTGTATTCAATTTCATGACCTTCAAATAATTAGCCTAGCTAAAATTTTACTATGCAAAATTTAACAAATCTATTCCTTTTTTATGAGAAAATCATAAAATTTTGGAACTTGTGAAAATAACCAGCTATACAGTACCATGTTAATATCTTACTGCAAATTCTAGAATGTCAATGATATTACCTACCATAAATATAAAACAACTATTATGCCAAATCCAAGAAGACCTGTGATTTTGAATGACCTGGTACATATTCTGACAAGTAGACAGGCTAATGGTAATGGTGTAAAACCCATCCTTCTGGCTAATAAATCTGAATAATCTATAAAAGCCTTAAAAAGATAAAAACATAAATGGTAGTTAACTAATTATCATAATATAGGGTTATTGCATGAATATTGTCCCAAAAAATATGCTATGTTGCATGAGTTTGCAAGTGCAAATAATATTCTGCTAGGGATTCACCAATATTCATTCAATAACCCTTTTATTGTATGACAAGAGAATCAAAATTGTAAAATATGGCTCATCATTGATAAAGTTACAATTTTGAAGAGATAATTGCACTAGTGCAACATAGTAGAATATTGCACACTAATTTTCAGTTACATTCTTCAGGAAATACTTGTTTCTATACAAAAAAAATCATTACTTTAAAATCAAATGCAATATTTTGCATTGTAATATTGGAATGTATCAAACTATTTTTTAAAGTCCATCCAGCATTCTTGAACATTTTATTCCTCTGTTATTTGCAGTCTGAGTATAAATTTTTCCCTTGGTTGTTGAAGGCAAATGAAAGAAGGGCACCAAGGCCTCAATTTGCCAACAAATCTACCAAAAACTATTATATCAATTCTTTAGTTAACTCAGTTAAATTAAAACAATGAAACAATTATTTTCACTTATACATGTATTTGCATATTTTATATGTAAAATGTTCATCAAATGCATGATTAGAACAAATGTCTCATTTTTCCCAAATTTTGACTGCTTTGAGGATATATTTAAACTGGGTAAATATGAGCACATGCAAGAACCAACTTCATATTTAGTAAATGGATGAGGCATCCTACAAATTATATTAAGATATTTTATTGTTTCTTTAATGTGCTCAATGGTTTATGATAGGGAATATGATAATAAACTTATCTACAATTTCAGATATTTTTGTTGAATCCAACCAGAAAAAGAAGTCATCCAGGAAAGTCATTTTAAACTCGTACATTCCAAAGAAAAACAGTTCATTTTACATATAACTCATACAAACATTTTAATATCTAAAGATCAACCCAAACAAAACAATCATATAACCCAAATGTTCTAGTAAAACAATGTGTTTGTTTAAGAATTTTTGGTTTGTGCATAATTTTAATTTTTAGGTCAAGATAACACAGTACTGTATCTGCCAGGTAAAATGAATTTCTGAAATCATGTTTCAGCTGGAGTTAAGTTCAATGTATAATTATTACCTTCATCAATTTCTGCTTTACTCCATGTTAGAGTTTGTTGGAGCGGCTGAAAAGGTTATGAGAGAAAAACTGTCTGCTGCATTCTTATAAAATAGTGTTTAATTTGAAGATTGAAAAAATTGCAGTCAAGTTGCAATAATACATTTTAGCAATCCCGATGTATTTTCAGCTGTGCCAAGTTTTTAATTCTCTACTGGGGATTAAAATTGTAAAATCAGCCATTTGTTTGCCAGAAGTGGCTGTTTGCATGCACTAGTGTGAGAATGCGAGTATACAATGTCAATGCTGCATAATGATAAAGTAATTAAACTAGGATTAGTTAACATACAAAAATAGTTTGAGGCGCACCTAAACGGAAATTAAAAGTAATTCTTGTATGTAAAACGTGAAAGGAGATCCAAACAAATGAAATGTGCACAATTTTTAAAATTACTTTATCTAGGTTAAACTTAAGCGCTCCCGCAAAAAACCAAGATGGCTGACCCTCAAAGCTAAATCTCCGTAGAGAAATTAAGGGGCAGATAATATTATGTAAAACGTTATTGCATAGTGTAAAAAATAAACTGTTAAAGATATAACTTTTATCATACCCTATTTTGTCTGTTGGCTACAAGATCCTCTGCTAATCTTACAGAAAAAGAATGGTACACCTAAAACACAAAAAACTGATAAGTAATAACAAATAAGATTCCTATCAACTGATTTGTTTACGTTCTTTGACTATAATCATTATTTGAAGTTTGATTTGATGTAAGACTTAACGAGTCAAGCTTAACTATTATTGTTTAATCAAAGTTTAGTGTGAATTCAGACCTAGGTGGAAATAAGTAATGCACTAATAAGCCTACAAATCAAAATTAATTTCTGAAGCCAGAATTCACCATTCCTATATAATTTACATGTATTTTCAGTAACAATTGATGTAAGATTTGAAATGTTTTGAAATAGATCTATTCCTATTATAATTCAGGCACATACATATGATATGCCACTATCACATGTAAAAATATAACCATTGTGGTGCACAAATTCAATTGCATCTCTCAAAAACATGCATGTTGAAGGTAAATTAAAACTTACATCAGCTGGTATCTCATTAAACTTAACAATAAATGCATGTTTGATCCAGTCAACAAACAATTCAGCTACCAACACTAAAATGGCATCAGGAATAATTACCCAGATATGATCTGTAAAATAATCAAATCCATAAATATAATGAACACTAAAATGGTATTCGGAATTACTACCCAAATATGATCTGTAAAATAATCAAATGGTAAATATAATGAATGCTTCATATCAAATATTAATCCATATGGCCAAGCCATTTCAAAGGAGAAAATTTTTTAATGTATCAGCAAATCAGAAACATAAATGGGCCATGGTGGCCAAGTTTTTTATCCAATAGGGATGAAATGAGGAAACTTTAAAAAGGACCTTCCAAAGATGGCCCACATCAAATAATAATCCATTTTGGCCAAGCGGTTTTAGAGAAGAAGATTTTTTTTTAATGTATCAGCCAAGCAGACACATGAATCATCCATGGCAGCCATGTTTTTTATCTAATTAGGACAAAACTTGGAGCCTTTGTAATGGACCTTCCATAAATGCTTTTTTTAAAGTTTGGCTCCATTTGGCCTAAAAGTTTTAGAGGAGAAGATGAAAAATCTAAAAGTTAATGGACAAACGAAAGAAAACTCTCTGACAATCAACACCAAATGATCATTGATCCCATTGTTCATTGATGTCATATGAAAAATGATGTCACTGATATTATATGGCAAAACCAGTGATAAACAGATTATCGTTGGCCATTCTTTACTCGATCTCTATCCTTTGTATTGTTAAGAAGATCCGCGATAATCTATAATTCCAATAACCCGAGGGAAACATATTCTAACCCAGAAACCACTATTTTTTTTTAACATTGACCTTGACCCCTGAAATCAAGGGGAGACTTTCTTTTCCAATAACTTCGTCTGAGCATGTTTTGTTTAAGGCAAGGGAAATTTATGTTATCATCAGGGTTCTGTCCTTTACAAATCTTCCTTTTGTAAAAGTTTTGTTCCAATAAGTAGGAAGAATGTAAAATTATCACATAGAAACTGCTTGTTTCAGACAAATGGATTAATAAATCAACAGACAAATAATTTAAAGAAACAACATTATTCTCATTTAAAAAATTATCTTGTAATATGAAAATAAAAATTGATATCTCTGGAAATATGTTGTGTCACAGTGCCTGATAAAAACTTCTTTCATCTTGTGAATAATACTTGAGTTCAAAGTCCAAAAATTTACTTTTCATTACCTAAAATTTAGTCTGCTTAACCTTACTGACGTCAAAACAACAATTTGACTTTTACTGTACTGTCAAAATATTTACTTTGTGATGTAAAATATGAACCAGAAATTGTGTAATTTGTACCATGGCAGACTGGACTGTGAATTGGTCTATACCTGGATTCCAAGAGAATTCTGTCATGTTTCTGATGAAAACTACAGCTAACAGTATGATATATGTAAATCTCTCCTTAACATCACTACAAGCAATGTGGTACAGGAATCCTTGGTCTATCTTCTTAAACATGTTGGTTTTTATTTCTACAAACTAGAAATAGAATTAATACAATGGTATCAGTTCCAAATTTTTACTTCTACAAACTAGAAATAGAATTAAGATACTGGTATCAGTCACAAATTTTAAATCAAGCTCTATTTTCATCCCTAATAAAATCATTAACATGTGTATATTGGATACCTGATGTAAAATATATGAAGGGATGTTACGTTGAGAGAAAACTACTTTCAGAGCTATACAAGTAAATTTTATAACGATAAATTTAAACATATTCTTTCACCTACAAAATTGAAAAGTAGTCTAGGCCTGCCTAAACTGTATCATTATACATCAATAAGAAACCAACTGGAGTCTGGAGGAAACAGTTGTAATGTTGCCAAGCATTTGTAAAGAAAAGCCACTAAAAAAATTGGTATTAAGGTGTCAGAAATCATTAAACTTCTCTTAAGTTTGGTTTCAAAACAAGGCTGCTCCAAGGCCTTGATAACCTAGAGCTTTAAATTCAAAAACAAGGTCTTAGGACACCAAGCTATATATAATTCATTCAAAATTAAAATAATCTCGTTGTGTTATTTGTTTCTTTAACCTTTGAAAGAAATATAATCAGAATAAAATTTGAAATATATAAAACTTACATTATTGGACATCATGATAGTTAAAAGTGCCTTGTTGTGGGAATTAAATGCAACATTTAATACTGTAGCTTGGAACAGGATTAACAATGTATGAATAACTAAAATACAGGTTAAGGAAAATTTACCAGAATGTAAATCACAGATTTTTTTATCAACATTTAAAAATAATTCACTAACACATTATCTTAAACCAGAGGATCCCAGGAGCCTGTCATCACTCACCTGTCATACAGTTTCCAAAAGTTAACATTAAAACAATTTGAATTACTATGGTTTGAATAGCATAAAGTTCAGCTGAGGCAGCCATCTTGGTTGGCGGATGCCCTATACAATTTTGAAAGGATACCATCTAGGGACCACTTCACCAAAGATTGGTTTCAATGGAGTTAAGTTTCAGATTAGAAAATTTTTTTTATGAATTTCCCATAGGGTCCTACATCATATTATGTTGTCTTGGTTGGCGCATGTGGTCCACAGACAAAATTCTGATGGTAGTTCTCCTGGGGACCATTTCAACAAGGTAAAGTGCCAATGGAGGAAGTAGATCCAGTCAAGAAGATTTTTTTCAT
>JAULBM010314020.1:0-13940 GCA_032357055.1 Geukensia granosissima | reverse complement strand
TATTGTCTCTTTGGACAATGCACGTTTGATCTCTCGCATGGGTATTCTACACTGGACTTGTATTTTTTTCTTCCAGTCATTTCCAGGTACTTGGATTAGGAAATAAAACTTCAACAAAAAGTCACATTTGTTAACGGTTCATTTTAATAAACAATTAATTATTCAAATTAAAAAATATATATATAAAAGAAATGGTATATTGACGCAAGATATTGATTTCGTTTGCTAATCCACGAAATGAGTAATCAGATGATATGTGTATTTTTGTTTACTGATACTAATATCATGAGGAATAGTATATAAATTTGCTAATTCATAACAGAAGCGACTGTTTGAAAACGAATACCTAATTTAAAAAAGGTTGTCAGTAATATTCATATACGTCCTTATTCTCAATTGAATTGATATGAATTTTCCGCCTAGTCAGTATTTGTGGGATACCGTTTACCTAAAATGTTAAAAATTAACCGGTCATGACAAGTTAAAACATTGCACACTTTATACCAGTTAATCTTATATGCCATTCTTTTACAGTAAACTAATGACACATATCTTTTTAAAATGAATTCTACACGCACATTCTGTTGATCCACGTGCAATTAGATGTGATCTTGTCGTTGACTAGCGTCTGTCTACCGACGACGAACCAATTCGTCATTTTTTCGTGTGGTTTCAGCAACTTTGATCAATGGATTAATTACATGTTGATGGTTAATAAACATATTTTGTTCAGTAGTGGAATCCTGTGGGCAACCGCTACCTACGTTGACAGTTATTTGTGATATTGATTTGCAAAAATTCAATTGATCGTATGCTGCATTTAAAGTCGTTAGCAATCACTTGGGCAGCTTTCCCTGCATGTTATCCTAATATGTTTTTTTTCTCGGCTGTTTATTCAGACATGATATAGCTTGTGTAAGAACTGACATTAAAATTTTAAAATTTTCACGTTATGTTTGCTTTCACCCTATTATGAAAATCTCCTTCTTCTTCTTCTTCTTCTTCATAATGTTTATATACAGAAAAACATCAACTGGCTGATGATTACTTTTCGGTGCATGCCTGGTTTACAATAATGTTAATGATTTTAAAAATATATATTTTTGATTATGTAATAATTTTCCAATTTTTATATAATACAAATGTATATTTATTATTGTATTTTTCAATTTTTATTTTCAATTTTTGGTATAAGATAAAAACAAAATACATATTAAACATGTAGGTGTTTGTAAGAGCATCTCTCTAGTGAGTTTTTCCTTGAAGCACTCAGTAGTGGTGCTGCAGGCTATTGGTTCTGGTAATGTGTTCCAGTCTTTTAGAGTTTGGCAGAACAATGAAAATTTGTAGCTGTCTTTGCTGCATCGAATTTGTCGGTATGTTTGTTCGTGGCTAGACCTGGTGTTTGATTGGCTTTTAATTAATACGTCAGTATGTGGTATGGCAATTTTGTTGTATATTATTCTATGGAACATATTTAATCTGCTTTCGAGTCTCCTATCTTGTAATGTTGGCCAGTGAAGTGTGTTAATCATGTTTGTTACACATACAGTATATTTGTAGTTTGGGCATACATATCTCGATGCACGTCTTTGGACTTTTTCTATGGAGTTAATGTTGTCTGTGGTGTAAGGGTCCCTGACAGTGCAGCAGTATTTAAGTTTTGGTCTAATAAGGGCTTGGTATGCTCGGTCTTTGATGGTAATTGAGTTTATTTTTAAGTTTCTTCTAATGAATCCAAAGGGTCTTATTTGCTTTAGATGTCATGTTCTGAATGTGTTTGTTCCATTTTAAATTTGATGAAATAGTTACACCTAAATATTTTGCATTTTCAACTGACTCAAGAATGTGACCGTGCATGTTGTAATAAAAATGGATAGGTGTTTTCTTTGTGGTCACTCTAAGTATGTTGCATTTATCAGGGTGGAACTGCATTAGCCAGTCTTGTTCCCATTTGATTGCCCCTTCTAGATCTTCCTGGAGTTTAAGGCAATCTGATGGTGATTTTATCTGTCGGTAAATGATGCTATCGTCAGCAAAGAGCCTGATTTGACTGTGATGTAGGTAGTCAGGTAAGTCATTGATATATATTAAAAATAGTATTGGACCTAATACAGTGCCCTGAGGAACACCTGATGTAACTGGTATGTTGTCAGAGGAATGGTTTTCTAGTATAACTGTTTGTGTACGATTTGAAAGGAAAGATTTTATCCAGTTTGCGGCTTGATCTGATACACCGAAAAATTTAAGTTTATATAGTAAACGGTTGTGTGGAACCTTGTCAAAGGCTTTTGCGAAATCCATGATGATTAGATCGGTTTGTATGTTTTTGTCGTTATTTGAACATAGTTGGTGAATTAGTGATATTATTTGGGATTCGCATGATCTATTTGCCCTGAAGCCGTGTTGCAAGTCATAAAGTATGTTGTTGGATTCAAGGTGTTTCATGATGTTGCTTGCAATTATGTGCTCTAATAATTTGCATGAAATACATGTTAGTGAGATTGGACGATAGTTACCAGGATGATGTTTGTCTCCTTTTTTGAAAACAGGTGTTACATTTGCGTGGTTCCAATCGTGAGGTACTTTTCCTGTTTGCATTGATTTTGTGAAAATTAGGGTGAGTATGTCTGTGCATGTGTTGATGTTTTCTTTAAGCACTATTCCAGTAATGTTATCAGGTCCTGTTGCTTTTTTGGGGTTTATATTTTTAATTAATTTATAGATGCCTTCTCTGTTGATGTCTATGTCGTCCATTATTGGATGTGTTGATGGACCTTTGTCAGGGATAACTGTATTGGTCTCAGATGTAAAAGCTGATTTAAATTGTTCATTTAATATGTTAGCTTTTTTCAGGGGATCTGTATGAAGTAAACCTTCACTTCTAAGAGGTGCAATACCAGTGTTTTCATTCTTTTGGCATTTTATGTATGAAAATAGTTTTTTAGGTTGTTTGTTAAATCTCGAATTTTCAGGCTCTTGTATTTCAATGTCAAAAATCATATTTTCGATATACTTCCAATAGGCATTTCTCATCTCTTTCTGTAATTGTGTTTTAATTTGTTTGAATTTTTTAGTATGTTTGCTATCATGTTTTTTCTTTTTATAAAATTTGTTTTTCTTATTTATCAGTTTTTTCAATTTTGAGTCTATCCATGGTAGGTGGGTTTTATTTCCTATTAGCTTAGTTGGTATATGCTTTTGGATACTTTCTGTTGTTTTTGTTTTAAAGAAATTCCACATATTGTCTATATCAAGTTCTAATTTGTGTTTTTCCATATGTGTGTATGTTTCTTTTAAGTCTTTTCCAATTTTTTCCCAGTCTGCTTTCTTGTAAATCAAGACTTTGTGTGGTGACTGTTTGGCTTTCGAGAGGGAAAGATTTATTTCGCTGAAGATTATGTCATGGTCACCTAGTGGTGGTAATGTTTCAACTCTGTTTACTAGGGATGGATTTGACATACACAGTAGATCAAGTGTGCGGTCATTTCTTGTTGGTTTATCAACTACCTGTGTGAGATTGTGATCTTGTAATATGTCTAATAGGTGTTGATGGAGAGAAGGGTCTGGTTTGTTAGGTATTACTGATGAATTTGACCAGTCAATATTGCCTAAATTGAAATCGCCACTGAGCATGATATTTGCACTGGATATGTTGCATATCCTATTTAGTGAGGTACCTAGATGTTCTAGTGATTCCCCTTTGTCTGATGGTGGTCTATAATATGCTCCAAGATAGGTGGTTTTATTTCCCGTTGGAGTTATTTTTGCCCATATTAATTCGCAATCTGTGTCTAATTCAGGCACATGTGATGTAATAAGTGTGTTTGTGATTGCGAGTAGCACACCTCCATAGCCATCTTTCCTGTTTTTGGTGTAGATGGTGTATTTGGATGGAGAAATATATTCATATGCTGATGTGTCATTTGAAAGCCAGGTTTCAGTACCAAATATAACATCAGGTTTGCATGAGTCTATCATCTCATCAATTTCTGGCTTTTTGTTTTTCATTGATTGAAAATTAATAGTGAGTACACGGAGAGGTGGGACTGTACTTTGTTTCTTATTCTGTTTAAATGGTTTTGTTTTTTGTTTGAGTATAGGTGATGATGTATGAGTTGGTGTTCCGATGTGATCTAAGCTACATGTATTATCATCTGTGCTTAAGTCTGCATAGCTATTTGATGTTTCAATAGTGGTGTTAAAAAATGTGGTAGAAAAATTTGGCATGCCACATTTAATGCATTCCCAAGAGATGTTGCTATTATTTAGGATTTTATACATGTGCTGATCAATACTTTCACATTTGATGTGATACCATACATGTGACATGTGTCACAGCAGACTGCTTTTTGTCTCCATGTGACTGCTTTAGAACAAGAACCGCATAGGTATTTTGTAGGACCTGGGTTTGGCTCAGGCGCATAAGAATTGACTAAGAGGAGGCTACATAGGTAAGTTAGTACTAATTTGTTATGTTTTATTTCTCTGCCTCTCCTTATACTGATGTTTATTGAGAGGGTTGATACGTTTGACTTACTTGGTTCTTGACTTGTGATTGACCAAGAGTTGTCTGGAGAACTGCTGTTATAGTGCAGACTACTTTGTCTTGACAGATCAGTAATGTAATTGACAGTAGTGCAAAGATTCAGTACTTTTGCTGTTAGAGTCGTCATAGCTATAGTAATAAGTACTGTGTTTATGAATTGCATTTTGTTCTTGTTGATACTGATTATTAATGGTCTGTGCACGAAATGAGATGGTGCCGAAGTGCAGAGAAAATATAAAGTAGGATTGTTAAATAAATGTAACACAAGTTAGTCTTCGTCCCTTGGGCAACTCAAGGGTACTGGGTATTACTTACTCAAAGTTCAGCCGTGTTAGTAGAACGATAGAAAAGTCTTGAGACAGGTTAGTAAATGTGATGTTTGTTTACTTCCGGAATATTTGTTTGGTCATGTGACTGATATTGGCGGTAGTTACTGTCAATTTCAATGATATGTCTAAATTGTGATTTTTTGACTTTTTGAAAAATGTTGAATGTAAAATGTTATCTCTATGATTGGTTTATTGTTTGAGACAGTTTTTGTGGATTTTGGAACGTAAAATATGTATGTATTTCACCAAAATAAAGAGCTCAAAACAAGGAAGTCTTTTCGATGTCCAGGCATAGAGGAGGGTTAGGTTCTTACAAATCTGTAGATGTATATAATTTATTCGTATTAGATTGTTTTCTCATGGATAATCACACTACATCTCCTTTTTCTATAACGTTACATTTAAGTTTGCAAAAATAAGTTTAATACTAAATGCTTATAGTAATCACTACTAAAATAAGGAGAGAAAGTTTTTATATTATACACTTATTCGAATGGTAATGCCTGCAGTTTGTTTTATTGTTACCAAAAATAATAGATCATTCTTGAGTCGTGGCGTTGTCAGAGCGCTCGAAAACATACTTTCCCTAAAAAAATTAAATAAAAAATTGAGGGTGGTACTAAACTTTGACCTGGCATATATAGCATATCCAATTTTTATGGGAAAATCTAAAATCATTTAGTATAGACATTGTTTCACAAAAATTCATAGGAAGTAGGATCCATAAAAGTTTGTTTTGTTTGCCATGCTTGCACATATAAAGTTTGCTTGAATCGATCGATTTGTTTCTAAACATATTTTGCTTGAATTGAACAAATTTCAGTATATGGAGATATTCAAGAAATTTATGAATTCAAAAACAGCAACAATATCATAAATGCCATTAACACCTGTTGGATTTGACAATCACAAACTCGTGCATGATGGTTAATAAAGGAGTGTCCACTCAAACGTCCATGTACTTGTTTTTTTAATTTCCAAAGAGATAAGGCCATATTTACTAGTATAAAGTATCTACTTTAATGTAAGCCATTCGATTTTGGCTTATGCCTTTCCCCCCTGTTTTGAAGGTTCCCTTCATCTGAATATGTTACACATTCGATGATGATACTACTCGCAGAATTATTAATTTCTTTTGTTTGGGATTTTTGTTTGAAAAAAAATGCCTGAATTATTCTAAGATTTTAATACGTCAATTTTTGAAACGTAAACTTAAACATCAATTAGCCGAATTGTTCTCATTGAATATTGCCAATAAATTGACAAATTATTGAAGTAGTTGAATATTTCTTATTCTTATGTACTTCTGTTCAAAAGTATACTAAGTTTAAGTTTGGGCTAATGTATACATATAAAATTGCATAATGTGGGTAATACCAGTAATAAATAAAAAGTAATAAACTGGTAAAGCAGAAGAAGAAGAAGTAATTTTGTTGACTACTAAGGGTATTAACAAGGTTAAACATTTATAATAATTGCTTTGGACATATAATTTATGTATTATTATAAACAATAATACCATACACATAGAAGAGACGATATTATGACAATAATTATTACAATTTTAAATGATATGCACTCATATAAAAGGTATTTCAATGAGGTTGACTTGATAACATGGTGATAAAAATAATAAATATAATGTTGTGCATACTTATCATATTTTTCAATTTTCTAGCCTTTTTTATAAATTAGAATTGTGGATTTTGAAGATCCTCCCTGTGTCTAAAGTCGAAAGGTAAGCACGAGGGTAACCTTTTTACAGGAGACACCAGGGGTCGGTGCTTAAAGGATCCAAGACCACTATATATGTATGAATTATAGTCAGTTTTGCATTCTGAAGAACTATATTAAAGCTTAATATTAAAAATTTATTTAATACTGAATAATAATATACATGACATATTTATCTTATTGTTTGATTTAAATATATGAGGTATAGTGGATTATAAAGATCCTCCCAGTATCTGAAACAAAAGGTAATCACATGTGTTACCTTTCTACAGAACACACCAGGGGACGGTGCTGAAAGGATCCTTGTCTACTAGATATATGACCCATAATTAGATTTTATTTTTAAATTAATACCCTTCCTGTGTTTAAAGCAAAAAAGTTTGAGCATAGGTAACATTAATGCAGAAAACACCAGGGGACAGTGCCTAAATTGGGTATATATAGCTGCTCTTTAACAACATTAAGTTACTCTTCAGATGCAGGTCAAACATTAGGTATCTAAATTATAAGTAGTCTTGAAAATTAATATATATTTATTTTTACAAATAAACGGTTGAAAAGGAGCTATAATTATTCAAATATTCCATTATATTAAGATATATTCTTTTGAATGAATCTGCAAAACTTATTTAACATATTAAGATTTCCATTGCTTAACAGCCGAATCAATTTGTTTTGATCATCTAGATACCCAAAGTTGTTGCTCAACGTTAAGCGGCAAATAGTTCATGCGTATTCAGGAAAAGAACCAAATCAATGCACGCCCTTCCCGGAGGAGTTCTTCCCCTGGCAGGGAGAAATCGAGTAGCCAATTTCTCTACACAGGCTACTCACGAGTTTATGGTGTCATAATAGATCCGGCCCAACCTGCGGACGCACGTCTCATGCCTCTAGCAGGCGTTTTACCGGTAGGTGGAGAAACCGAACGGCCTTTCTCGATATCCCGGCCGCCCATTGAGTGTGGGGATAGAAGGAATTGAAATTAGAAAAAAGCAAATTGCAGTAAAAATGCAGGTTTAAATTTGTGCAGAAAAAAAGACAATTTGATTATATCCCAGGATTTAAATGGTGCTTAATAGTGAAAGAAATCGAGAAAAATGGCAGGAGTAGAGAATGTTGTCAAAAAAGAATGGATACAAATTTACTTCATAATCGACAAGTTCTACAAAAAAACCCCTATATTACAACTGTGAAGGGAAAACCTTTTCCTTGCTAGTAAGAATATTTTGGTTATATTTCTACCTAATTAAGCCCTAATTGTGTAATGTATTATCCTCAGCTTTTCATTTTGTATAGTAAGTGTGTTGTTTTTGTAGTGCCTTTTATATTTCGTTTACACGTGTATTAATTTGTCTGGTCTGTGACTTATAGTTGCAAAAGCAATACATAGGACTTTATTAAACCTCGGTGGCGGTTGCTAAAACTTTTCTGAATGCCTTATATTTCTGAGATTGTCAGATCCACCCGTGTGTTGCGCAATGGGTGTTGTTGCGATTGGCGTTGCAAGTTTTTGTGTATCCGAGCGGTTAAGATAAATATTTGTACTCAAAAAATTAACTGACAACTGGCTGGATTAAAGTAGGATCAAAATATAAAAAATATAAATATTTCAATTACTTCGGATAAGTGTCAACGATCTATTTATTCCATTAAAAATATGCAGTTAATAAACATTCACAGTAGTACAATAAATAAACTACCACAGTTGTTAATACCAAAATATAGGCGTAAAATCGTATACTTCAGAAGACTTAAATTATCAATCCAAACATGAAATATCAGAATAAACTCGACAACATCAGGTTTAATGTCAAATCGGGACGAGAATAATTTGGCGCTAAAATAGCTTCCGAAAATCCTATATTCTGTACGATCACGACCTTCATCGTTCAGCGACAATATCAAGTATATTCGATGAACAATTTCAAAGCAGTGTAAAATCAACTGCAAGTTAGTGGACCAATGCCAGAATGGCCGGGGAGGTCAACTCCGTTTTAAAACTGATTTTCCCGTTCGGAATTAAATATATAATATGCAATTTTTGTACAAAACCTTCGAAAATGTATGCTTTCTAATGATATGGATAATTGCTAGAAAGTCTGACATTAAGTCCTACCTTTTTAGGTATTATTAAATCATTAAAAACCTTAATTTAAGACAAAAAAAAAACAAAAACAAAAAAATAGAAAAAAGGTTTTTAGCTCACCTGATCTAAAAGGCCATGTGAGCCTTTCTCATCACTTTGCGTCCGTCGTCGTCGTCATCATCGGAAACTTTTTACATTTTCATCAACTCCTCTGAAACTGTTTGGCCAATTTTAACCAATCTTCGTTTGAATGTTTCTTGGACGGTCCTCTTTACAATTATGTTCGGTTTTGCCGAGCGCCGTCCGATACTACCGCTATGGCTTGGAACATGAGACCTTATGGGAATTTTACATTTTGTTCAAATTCACCAAAACCCCTGAGTCAATATTAACAAAACTTTGGTTGAATGGTCCTTAGAATGTCCCCTTAAAAATTTTGTTTGGTTTGCCAGGCGCCATCTAACTGGCCGCCATTGCTCCGCATATTTTATCACGGTAGCCAGTGGGAATTTTATATTTTGGTCATATTTTATATATGGTTTACATTTTCTTCTGAAATGTCTGAGTCATCGTCAATATTAACCAAACTTGGGTTAAATAGTCCTTAGATGGTCCTTTTTAAAAATTATATCCGGTTTTGCCGGGCGCCATCTAACATGGCCGCCATTGTTCGGCATATTTTAACATTGGACCCTATGGGAATTTTACATTTTGGTTAACTCCTCTAAAACCCCTGAGTCAATTTTAACCAAACTTTTATTAAATGGTCCTTAGATGGTCCTCTTTAGAAATTGTGTTCGGTTAACGAGCACCATCCAACATGGCCGCCATGACTCGGCTTAGTTTAACACATGAGCCTATGGGAATTTCCCATTTTGGTCAACTCCTGTGAAACCTCCGAGTCGATATTAACTAAACTTTGGTGAAATTGCCAATAGATGGTCCTCGTTAAAAATTGCGTTCGGTTTTGCCGGGCGCCATCTAACATGGCCGCAATGACTCTGCATTGTTTAACATTGTACCCAATGGAAATTTTACAGTTAAGTCAACTCTTCTAAAACCTCAAATTAAATTAAAAAAAAACTTTAGTTAAATGGTTTTCTTTAAAAGCCGTGTTCCATTTTGTCGCATTCCGTCCAATATGTTGGATAGCTTGCCATAATGAAATATGATAACGCATCTTAGAAGCATCTCAACTTGGAATTCACATTATCACCTAAATTACTTGCTTGATTGTATTCCACAAGTTTGAAAGAATAAAATAAAACAGAATAATTTATCGGTCAATCGAGAAGCAAACAAATGAATCTAGAATTGTATGCAATGTCCCACTGAGAGCATTGCTGTGTGGGCATATTTAACTATCAGATTTACACAAATTGGTCTATAAAAGCCTTCATAAGTGTTGGTTGTAAAATTTCCCAACATTTCAGGTTTGTTGTAAATCCATTTCCTCTTTTCCAAAAGATTGATGGAATGGTAGATTGGAGATGCGAGACGAATGTCAATAAGACAGCTAAGTTTGGTTTCTTCCAGTCAACCGTTAGCTCTCTCTTAATCTGCCTCTGTGTGTGTGTGTATGTGTGTAAGTGTGTGTGCGCGCGCGCGTTTTGCTTCCTATTAAGACCAGAAAATGCCGTCGTGTTATGGTATAGCGCTGATATCGTCGCGACGTTATCATCTTTGGCGTTGATATCCGAGACATGTTGTTTTTCGCTCGATAACTTTTGTTTTAGTTATCCAATCATTATTATTTTTAGGAGTTAAAGAGTTTTTTCTTATGTATTAATGTAGGCTTTCTATTGCTGGTCTGATTTTTATGGTCGTTAGGCCAGGTGAGCCTTTGTCATCACTTGGCGTCCGTCGTCCGTCGTCTGTCCACAATTACAAAAAAATCTTCTACTCTGAAACCGCTCAGCCAATTTTGAACAGATTTTGATGGGTTGGTCTGGTCCTCTTTCAAAATGGTGTCCGATGACCCCGACCTTAAAACAAAATGAACGCCAGGCTAAAAATCTTCTCCTCTGAATGTATTGAATTATCTTAACCAAATTTGGCTTGTATGGTCCCGGCTTCAATGAAAAAAGCGGGATGATCTTCAAATTAAATGTCAAATCGGGACGAGTATAATTTGGCGCTAAAATAGCTTCCGGAAATCCAATATTCTGTACGAGTCACGATCTTCACCGCTCAGCGACAATATCCAGTATTTACGATGAACAATTTCAAAACAGTGTAAAATCAACTGCAATTTTGAACCATTGCCAAAATGGGGCAGATCAATTCCGTTTTAAAACTATTTTTTTCGTTCGGAATTTAATATAATAATAATAATGTTAATAATATGCAATTTTTGTACAAACCTTCGAAAATGTATGCTTTCTTATGATTTGGATAATTCGTAGAAAGTCTGACACTGAGTCCTACCTTTTGAGGTATTATAAAATCATTGAAATCCTTAATTTAAGACTACTAAAATAGAAAAAAAAGGTATTTAGCTCACCTGACCTAAAAGGTTATGTGAACTTTTTTCATCACTTTGCGTCCGTCGTCGTCGTCATCGTCGTAAACATTTTACATTTTCATTTCTGAACTCCTCTGAAATCGCTGGACCAATTTTAACTTCGTTGGAATATTTCTTGGACGGTCCCCTTTTTTTGTGTTCGGTTTTGCCGAGCGCCATCCTGTACGACCGCCATGGCTCGGAAGAGTGTAACATGGGACCAAGGTGAGCTTTTGTCATCACATGGCGTCCATCGTCGGCCGTCCGTCGTCCGTCCACAATTACAAAAAAATCTTTTCCTCTGAAACCGCTCAGCCAATTTTTCTGGTCCTTTTTTCAAAATTGTGTCCAACCATCCTGAACTTAAAACAAAATGACCGCCAGGCTAAAAATCTCCTCTGAAAGTTTTGAGCCAAATTTGGCTTGAATGGTCCAGGCTAAAAATATAAAAACGGGTAGGGATGAAATTTGAAAAATCTTTTCTGAAAGTATTAAGCCAATCTTAGCAAAACTTGGCTTGAATGGTCCTTGGGTGGTCCTTTTCCAAATTCTGTCCAATAACCCCGACCTTCAAACAAAATGGCCGCCAGGTTAAAAATAGAAAAAAGGGGGTTGAATTTTTATAATTTTCTCATCTGAAACCGCTCACCAAATTTTTACCAAACTTTGATAGGATGGTCTTTGGGTGGTCCTCTTTTAGAATTTTGTCCGAAGATCCCGACTTTAAGAAAAAATGGTCGCCAGGCTAAAAATAGGAAAAGGGATTGATATTTGAAAAATTTTCTTCTCTGAAAGTAATGAGCCAATCTTAGCCAAACTTGGCTGGAATGGTCCTTGGATAGTCTTTTACCAAAATTTTGTCCAATGACCCTCACATCCAAACAAAATGGCCACTAAGCCAAAAAATAAAATGGGGGATGAATTTTAAAAATCTCCTCCTCTAAAACAGCTCAGCCAATTTTGACCAAACTTTGATGGGATGGTTTTTGGGTGGTCCTATTTTAAAATTGTGTCCGACGATTACGACCTTAAGAAACAATGCCCACCATGCCAAAAATAGAAAAAAACGGGGATGAAATTTGAAAAATCTTCTCCTCTAAAACTACTGTGTTAATCTTTACCAAACCTTTCTCATGTTTCTGAAATGATCCTAAGGATGCTGAACACAGTTTTTTATTTGACGACTTCAAGATGGGGTCCCATTCCTACATTGTAGTTTTTTCACATAAATGTAGATCTTATTTAATGAAATACCCATAGACAATTATATATAAAATCGACTATAATTTTCCAAATTATAAAACTAACTGGAAGTAATGAATGAAATTTTTTCATACAATCAGTTATTGATGCATGTGCAAAACAAGTGAAAATTGGCAAAATAAATCCCCCTGTCTTTTTGTTAAAATAAATCTATTAGCCTATATTTAACAAAACAAACACAAAAAAGTTTCCAAATCTAGTGTTTTAGGCAATAAATAAATGGAATTCCCTACACTACACTACACTACACCTATTTTTAATTTTGAAAAATTCCCTGGAATTTTTTAAGAAACTAAAAAAAACTGTGTTCAGCATTCTTAAGTAGTCTCCTTCCAAAATTGTATACGGCATTTCCAACCTCTAACCAAGATGGCCACTCCAGTCGAACTAAGTGTTATATTGAACCCTATGGAAAATTTGGAAAATTTGTTTTTATCTTGAACTGGTTACACAATTTGAACCTTACACCATCCATCCACAGCCAAATATAGTTTTACATAGGACTCTATGGGAATCTCATTAAAAATACAAGTCTGGGAACAACTTGATCAATTGGAACCAAACTTGGTGGAATGATTCTTAGTTGGACCTCTTACAGAATTTGTCTGATGACCTCACCCGCCAGCCAAGATGGCCAAACTTAGTCTTATAAAGGAACATATGTGAGATTTACATTTTTTTTATCTGCTTGCTCAGTTGAAAACCTTACTTAGGTGGAATGGTTCTAAGGCTGGCCCCCCTCATAATAATGACAGTTTACCCCACCCACCAACCAATATAGCCACCACAGCCGAACATAGTTTTACATAGGACCCTATTGTAAATTCGTGAAAATATTTACAAGTCTGGAACCTACTTGTATAACTTTGGTGGAATGAGTTCTAGTTAGGTCTCTTTCAGAATTTTGTCTCATGACCTCATCCGCCAACCAAGATGGCACCCCAGCTGAACTTAACATACCATATGAGGAATTTATGAAAAAAATCTTCTTGTCTGGATCTACTTTCTCCATTGGCACTTTACATTGTTGAAATGGTCCCCAGGAGAACTTCTTTCAGAATTTTGTTCGTTGACCACATCCTAAAACCAAGACAGCTGCCTGACCCAACATAATGTGACGTAGGACCCTATGGGAAATTCATAAAATATTTGTCATCTCTTTTGGAAATAATCTTTGGTGAAATGGCCCCTAGACCGGTTCCTTTCAGAATTGTATCTGGCATCCGCCAACCACGATGACTGCCTCACCCGAACTTGCTTGTGCTATTCGAACCATAGTTAATTGAAAAAGTTTTAATGTAAACTTTATTTTGGCAACTTTATGACATGTGAGAAATGACAGGCACACATCTCTTACCGTTACTGAGATATAACAAAGTTGAAAAAAATGACCACGTACTTATATTTGACACTTTTTTATTTTTCATCTCATAAATAAAGTTACTCCAAAGATTTTTTGTAATGTACGTTTCATAA
>JAULBM010313999.1:0-13941 GCA_032357055.1 Geukensia granosissima | reverse complement strand
CTCGAACTAACGGACGCCCCTTTAGCAGGGGTTCTACCTGCAGGCGGAGAAACCAAACGGCCTATTTCTATACCCCGGCCGCCCTCGGGGGCACCCTTTATTGAAGAAGAACCAATATTCAAGATTTAATATTACAAAGTGTTTTGGAGTTTTCATGAAACATTTTTATTGAGACATTTTTCTTTAAATGCTGGGTTTTATATGATGTCACTTATTCTCATTAAGTACTTGTATAATATCAAGTCTAAAATAGTATTGTATACTATTTTACAGATTCTCAGAAAGACTGAGCAAAATAATTATTTTTTGTGCAGACAATTAACACATTTTACGTCTAAAGGTAGCGAATCAATCCCGAAGTGTTTTTAAACCTGTTCAGATCTTATAAAGCTGTATTTGTGATCTCCTGAACATACATCCTCAAATTCAAAATCAGAAACTTTAATATTGGCCGTTTAAACAAAACATAATCATAATCTCACAATTCACGACCGCTTCATTCTAGATTAAAGTCATTGAATGATTGTCAATGAAAAAGGTATCCACAAATTCCTGGCAACTTTACATATATGAAAATGAAAAGATATGAGGCAAATGTCTTAGAGACTGCAGTCTGCGTAAAAAATTATTAGATGCCAAAGGGGCAGACCGAAATCGTGAAATCAGAAGACAGACATGACGGCGGCAAACAAAAAAAGGAAAACGAAACGAAAGACAAACATATTACGCACAACACTTCACTGAAAATTAAAGCTAGAGTTACACAAACCCTTAAAAGCTATGGTGAGATCAGGTGCTATGAAAGGCTAAGCAACTCTTGCTCCAATAATTGCACCCGTCGTATTCCTCAGTAGACAAAGCCGGTGTGTAGTCGCTTTCGATGTTAGTCACAGCCGATAAAGGAACGTATTCTGGAAGTCTGGAATGTTGCAGACTATAACAGAAAAGTAACAATGGGAAAATCTAAGTCAATTCACTTGTCGTAAAGTATTTTTCTTAACCCGATCTTACTGTCAATATAAGACAATGTATGAAGCAGACATTTCTGTTTCTGTAGTTTCAAGATCAACTGGAAATGCAGTGAACATAGTCACCACATTTAGAATTATTTAGTCGAAGAACGTCACATCTAAAGCTTAACGTGAAACCATAACATTGAGCCAACTCTAACTATTTTCTCTGCCCTTTATGAAGTCAGCTTCGCACAAATAAAGGAATAAATCGAGAAGGCTGCACAGTATATGCCAATTGAAACACACATCCGCCAAACATTTACAAATATCATCTTCAATGTACTTTTTATCAGAATCAGAGTGGATAATAACAAAATAAGTTTTGCTATAACCAAATATTTGTACTTGCGACAATTTTTAATTGTCTTGAGTTTTAAAAATCGAATAGCGGTATATAGGTTGGCAACATCAAATGTTTTGATATTACAGCAAGAAGAAAGTTTATTAATTTCTGTACCAACACAAACAGATTCAATATCTTGTTTACAACATCAAAAATGTACACCTTGTGGTTAAGTTCGTTTACAGTTTCTTTGGCAGCCTTCATCATTCTTTAGTATTTATTTCTTTTCATTTGGTAAGACACGACATTGCCAAACATATATTGTGCTAAAAATGCTTAAAGGCAAGTAGTCACATAGTTGGAAATAAGGAAAATGTACGCTTTCTTTAAATGAAAAATATCATTTATATTGCAACCAAGAAGACATTGAATGAAGATATAAATAGAAATAACAGGCAACACAATAGCCAAGAAAAACCCAGAAAGGTTCACAGAAAAAATCCAGCAAAAAGAACGGGTTAAGTATTTTAACACTGCAAAAGCGGCAAACAGAAAAAAAAATACTGAAAAAGAATGCCAACCTTAACAAAAAAGATAACTAAGTAGTATTTGAAAAGTTCCTTCCATGGATTTATACCTTACACAAAGCTCACTTATAATAAATGAGAAAAAAAAGAAATTAAGAAAGCAAATGACTTATGATGGTCAACATGGACAATTTTCTAGAGGCTTTGACTTATGGCCTTGTTGTGAACTAAAGCCCTAAATGAACCCGGTAGTACTTGATAAACCATGTTTAATGTAATTAATGTGATTTGATGACATAAATATTCTAATAAAGCAAAGCAAATATGAAATTCATAATAAGATATGTACAGGTTAGCCGGTTTTATAACATTGTTATTTATTTGAAGAGGTATGGAAAGCAAATCATGACAAAACTGCAATATTAAGAAATGTGTCTTTAACGATGCTTTCATATGGTTTATTTGTATTCCTTTAACGTAATTGATGTTGTTTGTGATTTAATTTCACTTTAATATCCTCATTTAATATTCAGCTCAAAGTAAAAACCACTGGATACATCTAGTGTTCATGAATATAAAAAAAAATGACTTTATTATTTATTTTGTGAACATTATCCCGTTCAAAATGGTTCCCTTGGTCATTCACTTTTTGAAATAGTACAGGAAACAAAAATAACCTTGGTAAAATCAAACTGCGAAAGCGTCTATTTTAAGATTTGTACAGGTCAGCCGATTTTATATATACATTTGAAAAAAAGTATGGAAAGCATATCATGACACAAATGAAATACAAAAAATCTGTCTTTTACGATGTTTTTATATGTTTTGTATTCCTCTATCGTAATTGATGTTGTTTGTCCTTCAATTTCTCTTTAATATATAGTTTGACTGAAATTTGCTGCATTTGTTCAGATTTTTGGGAACTGAAACTACGAAACATTTCAAAAGATTGGGATTGATAATTCGATTTTTTTCTATATGAGTACTTTTTGTACTATGTTTAGTTCTCCGACATCCTGCATTGGTTCTAATGCGACTGATGAGAGGTCACTCATTTAATAGGAATTTGAAGTCACCAACGGGGCAGACAAAAATCGTCAAGTCGGAAGACAGACAAGACCTTGGCCAACAAAATTAAACGAAAGAAAAACAAAGAACACACAACACTACACTGAAAACTAAAGCTGGAGTAACACGAACCCTACAAAAACCAGGGTGAGTTCAGGTGCTTTGGAAGGGTAATCAACTACTGCTCCACTAGTGGCACCGACATATAACATATCGAAATTCACAATATAAATCAACAACTGAAATCTGTATTTCAGATAAATATATCGATTCACTACTTACATCGTATGTGCACTAAAGTTATTACATCTACATTTGTGCCAATCAATACTGGAAATGTTGTTACGACTTGTTTGTCATTAAATTTTTATATAAATATGTTCTCTATACCTATGTATATATAGTGTTTTTGAGAATAAATAAAAGTTCAAATATTAAAAAAATAAACATGTTGTGAAATTTGAAAGACTTGTCGAATGTTCTTTACATAGTGCTCGTTTGCTCAATTTTTCTTTTAGTAAAAACAAAGATGTGCCGAAAACTGGTTCCTTACACTGATCTTATTTCTTAACATAAGTGATTTTATCATGGTGGCTGAATGCGCTATGATTAGTATCACTGTGAACACATTCGACAAAAATTCCAAAGAAATTAGGCAGAACGTCATGAACGTGGTAACATGAAGGGATTTCAAACAGGAAGCACTTGTATTTTATTGTGTACACGAGATTGGGAAATGGTGTATAACTAAATGGAACAATGGTTAATTATGGGATGGAAGTGAATCAATATTTTATTTACCACATGTTTACAAGATTTGAAGTGTAAAAAAATGAACAAATATTGTCTTGAATGCTATTTAAATTTTGAGAATTTTTTAAGAAGTCCTATAATTTTCATTCAGTGCAGACGAATTCCAGGGTACGTAAACTTTTGTTAACACAAAAAAGAAGCCGGTCATGAGTATATTCACTGTTTATTTTTGTAATAATGAATGAAAGTTTTCGAGCAGGGCAGATACTTGCAGCTCCGACCGAATACAGAAACCAATGTTTATGTCCAAGTAATTCCGATCATTTTTCTTCAGCATCTCATCAGCGTAACTAATTATTTTGTTTTTACTCTTTCAAGCATCTCATATGCTTGGAACGACTTAATGTAACTTTTTAACTATCGAAGAAGTTTCTGATGATGTTCACTAGTAACAAAGCTTTTGGATTCGGATTCTCTCAACCGATTATTTATTTCGTAAATATCTTTTTTACTTGTCCAGCAGCTATGCACAATCTCAACTTCTACAACTTAAAATTGACAAACATGCCTTGTTTAATTACGTATCACACTAACTGAAAACTGGTTTTTACACAACACAAAATAATCGAGTGATGACGTATCGCATGTCAAACTGACGTTTATGTTGACAAATATGTGGTCGCAAAACCACATGTTATAAATATAAATTTAAATAAAAAAAGATATTTACAAAATAAATAAGGTGGCGCTTAACTTTTATCGGAATGTATATGTCTATGGAAAAATATCTCTAACTTCTGAAACCAGTGAACAATAATCTCTCAATTCTGCTTAAAAAACCTACAATAACTGAACATAATTAATAATGTGAACCCACTATATGTCGCATGTGTCTGTCCTAAGTCAGGAATTGTAGTTATAAGTTTGTCTTTATGTTACGTTTAGTAACATGTAGATTTTTGATAATATTCAGGTAGGATATGTATTTTATACGTATACACGGTGTTTTATATGGGGCAAATTGAAGTTTTTCACAAGGAGTGGTATCCCCCCCTTCTTGAACGCCTCGTAACGACCTCTAGATTAGTATATTTCTTCTGTTTGGGGTCTAGTTTCTCTAACATGCACGTTATCGTTTCATTTAATTTCATAAGATACTGGAAAAATGGAGCAGCATTCACCAAGTCGTTATAATAAATGTATTAACAATATCTCTATTAGATTCACGATGGAGATCTGATAACTCAAACTGTCGTAACAGAAAGCCTACGAAATCTAGAGTGAGTTCAGCTTCTTCGGCTTGATAAGCCACTTCTGCTCCACTTGTGTCACTCGTTGTGGTTCTCAGTTGTCAAAGCTGGTGTTTAATAACAATCGATGTTAGTTACAACCGGCATGGGGAAGGATTTGTTGTCATCGTAAGTAGCAATACATCCATATTTGTCATTTGTGAAATGAACATTTCCTACCAGACAACAAAACCATATTAGTAATTCTGTCAGTCGTTATCATAACTCGTTTTCTTTACCTAAGTTGTGTAGATTGATATAACGAAAATTAATTGATAATCATTTCATTACTCTACATGTATATGTAAAGGCAAAACATATATAAAAATGTGCGCATCTTCTCGTTAGACATTGGATTTTTTTTAAAAAGGAAGAATATGACCAATATAGGAAGATCAGTCAAAGCAAATGAATTAATAGTTACATTTATGGTCCAAATGAAATGAACAGTTTGTGACGAAAGGAACGCTAAAAAGCCGAATATAAAAATAATAATCGGAGATTTTACATATTACAATGATTGAAAGATGTTGACTGCACATCTTTAACAGATATTCCAGTGCTCGAAAAAATAAGAGCATATAATTGAAGCATTTTAAAGAATTTTTCGATCTACAAATAGCACAATACTTGATTTATTTGATTTGAGTTTAACGCCACTTTTCAACAATACTTCAGTCATATTACGGCGGTCAGTTTTACTGGTGGAAGGATCCGGAGTACATGGAGAGAACGACGACCTAAGGCAGGTAACTGATAACCCTTATCACGTCACTGCACAAGAGAAAAACTTCGTAATATTATTTAAAAGAAAGAGTATTGAATATTTGCCAGAAAGACACGATAAACATCTTACGTATGATTTTAACAAATAACCAAAAGCATTGTCGTTGAAAGATAATATATTTGAGTTGTCTCGCATCTGCCAGAAAGAAGTAGGAAAGAGAAATCATTATATTTAAAAATCTTGTTCTTTCAGACAATGAACCTACCTCGAGCGCTACGGAAACAAATTATCTTACTTTATATTAATGGATTATATGAGGAAATGATGAATGTTCTGTTAGTTTGCACAGCTGCCACGTTTGGTTTATTCGTTTGTAAACTATTCCAAAGAAAATATATCGGAAATTCTAAATTTACTGGTTATCATTATTAACAATCATATATATGTTATATGTTCTAGAAAAATGGGAAATTAAATATAATCAAAAGGGTAGTGATTTTGATATTTTATCTTTATAATGAACGTCATTAACATTTGTCCAGCGTAGAATACCCATATGAGAGATCAAATGTGCACAGTTAAAAGAGACAAGACTAATTTTAAACAATCTAAAAAAAAAAAAAAGAAGTTAATTACACAATACGGTTTTTGTCAGTGTGTCTATAACCCATATCCGGGAGTCATATGTGTCCGTTAATAGTACAAGAGTTTTGGAAACATTGAGTTTCTTTCCAATTTGAATATTTTGCGGTGTGTATCTAAATTCTAAACTCCTGAAATCATTTGTTGTTTTTAACATTGTAGATCTCCTTTCGTTGGATTAGGCATTATATTTCAGTCTATGGATATAAGTTCTTCATCCAGCGTTTTAACCTTAATTTTTCATTGATTTTGTTCTAAATCTGCGATTGAGATATAACTCATTAAAATACACGAAAGAAATAAACAGCACAGAAAAAATTATGTACAACCCTGCTGTTTATTGATGAACCGAAACCATTATTTTTAAGCATTTTGGCACTTTGCAGACAACTACACCTAAAATTCAGGCCAATTTTTTAAGCTGATATAAAAAATTAATAATAATAAATAATATAAATATAAATAAATATTAATATGATACACTCAATTGATCGATATATTGTCGAAGTGAAGTCGTTAACCTCTCCAAAAGAAATGCTTGATTTAGAAGTTTTCTTGTCAGTAGCAACCATCTTTAAAGAAAGTCCTGATAGAAAGCACAAGCTCTGGAGTACTGTATCAACCGAAAAATATGGGAAATATTTTCTTCATACAGAAACGGCTTGTATGTTGATAGACATGAACGGAAAATTAACAATGAGACAATCAATCCTAAATACTTGGTTCTTGACCCACCCTAACTGTCAATTTGTAGAAGTAAGTCTAGATATGGATCAAACCATTCTGTCCTCCACCAGTAAAACTGACCACCGCGATATGACTGAAATATTGTTGAAAGTGGCCTTAAACTCCAATCAAACTAACAAACAAACAAACCGTTCTGTTTCTTGTAAGTATGACTTCAAGATTTCTGTCGGCACCTTTGGTATCTTCGAATTCCTTTCAAGTTCATTTGGGTAGATGTGGTCTACAAGGGCACCAAATTGAGTTTCCATAGCAATCAATAAGGTAAATAACAAAATAAAGTCTGTACCGCCTTAGAGCAAAATATATTTTATCTCAACAAGACAAAAGTGGACAAAAGCTTTTAATTTTTTAATATTTGAATTGGGGAAAATGGCAGAATTTGGCAGACCCCATACAAATACTTTTCTGGCAACACACTTTGTCGTTTGCTAATACAGAAGAATAAAAACAGATCTCCCGCTTAGTTGAAATTCCAAACGAAGACAAATCTCATGACGATTTTCAAATCTTTTTTGGTACGTGAGACGGGATATATGGTTGTTTGCCAATTGAAATGGAAACGCCAAATTACTTTATCAAGCAGTCTATGTTATTCGATTTACAAACAAAAACAAAGATCAGGGGCTTTGTTAGCAGAGACAACAACATATTGTTATATAGTTCAGAGAGTTGTATGAGGAAACTCGGATTAATCGTATGTATTTATAAATAGTTTCAACTGGTGTATTCGCAATTGTATTAATCAATTCATTCATTTGGAAAGGGTAAATAATTCCTCTCCTTTGCATTTCTCCCTTTGGCTGGTATCATCTTCGACAGAATCCATAAGGGTCTTAGATTTGTAATTCAAGTTGATGTTTTGAAGCCAAAACTTCTCTGGCCTTTTCGCATATGCATCTATAAGAAAATGTTCCCACAATTTTGACGTCAACAATAATAAAGTGGCCGACATGATTACATTTCATTGGAGAACGTGCTCAAACAATTTCTGTCTGCCCCTTTGGTATCTTCGAATTCCTTTTAATGTTAAAATTTTTCGACACATGTTTAAAGTGGAAGATCTTGGTCGCAAGGTTGTGGTTTCAGTGTATGAAATGATTGGTACAAATTTATTTTTGAAATGTGTTAGGATTTAGATTTGGAAGATTTTTGATGGAAGATTGCTTCAAAATCATATGATCTCGAACAGAAGTTAAAAACGAACGTTTTCTTGTTTTTGTTTCTTAAAGCCTGTGACTTGCAATATTCATGAAGACTGATAAAAATCTGTACATGATCCGATTTGTAAAATCATCCAATCAGTGTATCCAATCATAGTTTAAACAAAAAAATAAATCAATTTTAATAGAGAAAGGGCATATAGTTTTTTTCTTATTGTTCTAATATAATGAGTGTTTTGTATAAATAGAAATATGTTATTTGGGGACACATTAGTATGTGAGGGGAATGTATAATACTGATGACCGCGTCTAGGATTGTTATTTTACAAAACTTCGATTTCGTTCGTGGTTTCGTGGGTTTCAACGGCCTATTATACATTCAGTGATATATCGTCCCTGTATCAAACAAAGTTGTTTGTCTGAGAAATTTAAGAAGTGGCTACTATTTTTAGACGTTTTACAATAAAAAATGTTTGAAAAAAGTTTTCTCTTTTAACTGCTTTTATTAAAAAATATGGATAAAAAATACTGCAAAACAGCGTCTAAAATACCGAGCAGTCTTATTCGGTAGTGACAGTCACGTGATTGATTCGGCTCATCAGTCCATCCGAAATTCTGTTAGTATTGGTGGTATTACAAATGACGAATTGGAATGGATTTTGCGTGGTCGAAATTCGTATTGAACACACTATTTAATAAATTGCTTCAAACTTGTTCGTTAAGTATTTGTCAATAGTTTAGAATCTGGGTCATTAGAATCGTCCTTTGGTACAACGGATACTCTAGATAGGTTCGAATTCCTACAAGCCCGATACTTTAAAAGCAACCATGTAAAAAATATTATTACTCAAATAACTCAATAAGGTATAAGTAAAATATATATTTAAATTCGTGTTTTACCCATTTGAACCTATTAGCTCTTCTTTCGGTTGTAGAAGATAAGGGGATATTTCGACCATATATAAATGTATTTTTTGTGATTTTATCATCCACCCCTCCCGGATAAAATTTTGCACGATTACTACTAATTATTGTGATTTAAAAAGCGTCAAACGACACGGGCTTAAAAAATAGTAGTGACATACCCTTTCAGAGACTGAAATGATATAATAATAACGTTCCCTTTCAGAGCACCTTTTACATTAACATCTGTGTACAAGTATTGTCACTCAGTTTAATCATTATTTTTGTTATTTGCAGTGTATGTCAAATTTATCTAGTTTTAATATCGTGTTTTCTTCATTCTACAAACAGTTTATGATCATTGTCCTCTTTGTTAATATTTTTGTAACTGTTGTGTGGTTTCTTTTTACAGTACAGCTCCTGTCCTTCAAATAATAGAAGTCTAAATATTTCTGATGATGTTATAAGCATTGATAAAATCCCGGATATTCAATTACTTTAAGAAAACAAACATAAACAATGTCTCACATAAAAGGAATCATCACTTGGCTATTCCCAGAAGTATTCTTCCTACACATAATGCTGCACATCGTAAGGGCATCTTAATATGAAAAGACACGGTAATTACATACGTGATTCTTGTACTGATGTTTTCTCTATGAAGGTTCAATAAACTTTAAACACATTGTATTTTCTTTGTATTTATGAAAATTACACAAAATCGGCAAATAAAAATCCAAGAGCACTTTCTTCAAATAAATCTTAAATCTATAATGACCGTAATCCCTTTTTTGATTTGTATTCAAAAATTGAACAGGGTTGTTTATGCACTTTAATTTGATTGGGATGTGTCTTTGGCCCATTCGTATGGTGTTTACATTTAATAACTAGTTTCGTTTATCCGTTTGCATTAACGTATCTCAATTTAATGATCTAAATCTTTAACTAACTATTAAATTTTTGCTGCAGAGATATATAGAATCTTACATTGTAAGCCGTTGTTTAGCATATTTCCACAGTCGAGATAGTTAAACTTTAAAATTTCGAGGTTTACCGAGAAATTTTAAGGTTTTACTATCGAGACTGTAGAAATATGATAATCAACGGCTTATAATGTAAGATTTTTTTTCTCTAATTTTTTAAGCATCAAAATATCGTTAAAAAACTATCATAAGTGGGATCATGCAACATCTTTTATGTTGACCTTGTTACAAGGGACGTAACTCGTGTGCAAAAACAAACAAACATGCCACTTATTATTACGGCATTTTCATATGTATTAGCCAAAAAATAACTTAATTCCGACCTAACTGATAGATTCTTTGGAAAGCTCAGTCATCCAGGGTAAGAATAAGATCGTGACAAGTCTTTGAATTCGTGAAGCGAATCACGCGTGGTCTGAAAATCAGCCAATCATCAGCCGAGAAATTACAATCCTCTAGAGGACTAGAAAAACATTTTCAACACCGGTCGAGGAGTGTGGAAATTACAAAAGAATTAGAGAAATATATATCTCAATCTTCTCAAGACTTTTAAAATATTTTATAACCGCAACAAAGATTTAAGGAAAAAATACGTCTGCAAATTAGATTTTGATAGGACAATAGATATCACATCATACGTTCTATGGAAACATGACATAAATCTTACTCTCCCGTTCAACCAACACATCCACAAAGGTTTCAGGTTCGATGTTGTCGTCATTTAAAATTTGTTTTTTTGGTACAGATATCAACTAATCTATGGCTTCCCTATGTTTAAAAATGCCTTTGTTTTACTAGTAGTTGGAGTGCAATCTCTCTGATATTTACCAGATTTCTTTTCATTTTTATTTGAAACACTTTGCTTTAGTAAAATTTTATTGAGATAAGGATCGAAAGAGGAATTCTGCATGACATATGCGATGAGAAAAAAAAAACATATAAAAATTTCACACAAAGGAGATGTTGACACTCCTCTACTGGTTGTATTTATTTAAAATTATGTCGTTGGAACTACAAAATCAACCAAAAATTTAATCGGTTCCTATAGAAGGCTGTCGATGTTAAATATTTGCCAAAAATTTAAATGTTTTATGTAAAGTTGACAACGAAAAAAAACGATTTCATTATGAAGTCATCATTTTAAGTTCATGATTACTAAAAGAAAATCAGTTTTAAAAACCGCTTGGGCAATTGAAAGAGAAAGGTCCTTAGATGGTACTCTACCAAATGTGTGCCGTATTCCCGCCCAGCAACCACGATGACTGAACAAACGAATTTATATTAGCACATGATAATACGAGGAAATCATTATTTATCGTTTGTTCAGAAATAACTAGGCTGTTACCAAGATAAAGAAAAAAAGACTGATATAGTCTTTAATCTCCTCACCCGAAACAAGTCATTTGCAACCGAACATGTTGAATGGTCCTTTAATATTTCTCTATTAGTTTTTGTCCCGTTATCCCCGTCCAACAGGCAACAGCTGAACTTAGTTAAACATGTTTCTTAAATACACTGAAAAACTTCTTGTCTTAAACTACTGAGCCAAAAACCGTACTGTGATGTAATGGTCCAAAATATAAAGCGCCGAGATCGAGCCACATCTTCAAAATCTACTTGTCTGAAAATTTTTATTGACGCAGAAAAAAACATTTAGAATGATAAAGGAAATGAAAATGATAACAAATACATAGACGCAAGCGGCGGAATTTAATGAGTTTTGAAATATTTGCTCTCATGACTCGTTCCAATAAATATCTTCCAACTTTTACGCTAACTTCTATTTAATTTTCCGGTAACTAAAAAGGCAACCAAAATGACAAAATGATATTTTTTTAAAATTTGGATCAATTTCTTTACGTGTTATTTTACACTTGTATATGTATTGAAAAATCCTTGATGAAGATTTTCATCAAATACACAGCTTATCGTGAGATAACATACGCGTGACCAGTATAAAAAAATTAAAACCAGGAAATGAATATAGCTGAAAAACAAATTAAATCAGGTTTGTATTGGGAGAATTTCTATAAGAAAACAATTAGCAGTAAATAATATTTGCGTGTTAAAGACGTTAACATTCCACAAAGGCACTTATTTATGTTTTCTAAAGATTCCATTATAACGTAGAAAAATATAGACCTTGGCTATATTTATATCGGAATATTGCGTTTTTAGTTATTTATCTCAATAGGAGAAAACGGACATGACATTGAATTATAAGAAATCATAGAAATATTGTAGATCTAATATGGAATTACATTAAGACCATAATTATTTCACTGGGATGCTTAGTGGTACGCAAAAAAACCGCATTTCATACTTTTATACTTTTTCCTAACCAGCTGCTTTGATACCACAACTGGTATACATGTTGTTTTATTGGGGTCGTTTAAGAGGGTTTGAAAAGGAGTGGTATTCTACCCTTGTTGAAGACCTTGTGGAGACCTCTAAATTTATAAATTCCTTTTGTTGTTGTAGTGGTTGGGCTGTTTTTGCCAGTCTAGTAGTCATCATTTCCTTATTGCAGACACCGGTTGCTAAGGGAAAATGACTGCTTATGTATTAAAACTTTAGAGTTTTTAAATCAAAAGCCTTAACATTTGTTGGTTGCCGTAGGTAATGTAAAAATAGGAGATGTAGTATAGTTGTCTATGGAACAACCATCTAAATTTTATAAATTACAAACGTCTACAGGATGCCTTGAGGACTTCAGCAATTGACTGATATCTACAAAGTATTGCAGCTGTAAAACAACTTAATTTTATTATAGGATTATATTCATAAGACAATAATTTGCCGATTAAAGTTACAGTAACAGTTAAGCATAAAACAATAATACCACTAGACGAAATACAAAATTACACATGATGAATAAATATGAAAAATTTTGGTTTGCTAAACAGCTATATGTACATTTTAATTTCATTTCATGAAAACCAAAACACAGGAAGACATTTTTAGCAAAGAAGCACTCATATCCAAACAAATCGAAATTGGAAAGCGAAATACGACGGCAGCTACAACTGCTACATGCAACACATTCCTGCCTTAGAACAGTCATATGAAGTATGTCGCGTTGGATTAAAACATGTTTGTGATCGCTAAGCTGTCACTTGACCTATGACAGTGGTAAGTGTCCTTAGATTTGTTGTTTTCTTTCACAGTTCTATCATTTTTGTGAATTTGTCAAGGAAGCTTTACAAATGACGTCGCAACGGTAACCGCTTTACAGGTTTAAATTGGTTAACAATTGCATTCGGATACTTTTCAGATACATTTTGATACCAGCAACATAATTACCAATAGTTGATTACCATTATCAATAATTACTGATCAGCAGCATTAGAACTACAACATTGGAAGAGTAAGATTCAAACAAAGTAAAAAAATACTCATAATTAAACAAATTGAAATAACAGGCTTAATACGAGTGACGAATATTCATACATTAGCATAATATTTTCTCCTGTTGTCCCAATGCATTATTAGCAAGTCGGAATATTAAATTCGGAAACCAGCTCACAGCTGTCTTGAAATACGTCTGCGTTCTGAAGAAATGTAGAAATGATGATTTATTCAACAAGTTAAGAAAGAAAATCGTCCATGTATCTACCTTTTAAGAATTGCAGGATAAAAACAATACATGTACATTGCCGGAAAAAACCAAATTCATTTGTGCTCGCTGCGAAACGGGTAAAAATGCTCGGCAAAGCCTTGCGACACCCGTTTCTGAAGCTCGTGCAATGAATTTGATATTTCCGGCATTGTAGGTGTATTGTTTATTTATCAAGTATAAGAAAATAACGCCTTCCCTTATTCCAAGGATTTCGATTTTAAAAACTA
>JAULBM010313998.1:543-24167 GCA_032357055.1 Geukensia granosissima | reverse complement strand
TTAAAAGGATTGGTTAACTATAACAAAAGTTATCGTGCGGAAACCAACCTGTCTACAGACGCCGACGACGACGCCGACGACGACGACGCCGACGACGACAGCATCATACCATAATACGACCGCAAATTTTTGCGGTCGTATAAAAATTAAAGATATAATATGGTTACCCAATATTAAATCTAGAATCTGTTTCTCCTAAGAAAACAGAAACACATATCAGACAGATATAGCCAGATACAATTAATTTTGGTCTCTACAACTAATATGTTGGATAGTATAAAGACAGCAATATTTGATATTGTCTAAAATGGTTTGTTTTCATAAGGCTGAGAACATCAACTGTGATGGAAACACAGTAAATCAAAGCTTTGATATAGAAGGAACCCCTATGATGCAAGTCACTTATTGTGGTACAGATATTGTAACATTTCTAATTAAATTGCCACTACATTTAACCAGTCAATTGCAAATCAAATTGTACTTATCAATTTATAACAGATTTGTAAAATGATGCCTTCTACAATAAAATTCAGAAAATCACCAAAACAAATGACTTTTCAAGATTGGGCATTTTTTACATCTGATTTCACCCAGTATACAATTTTTCATGATAAGCCAACTTCTCCAACAAAAACGTGTGACAAATAAAATCAAATGCTTTACACAATATCCTAGACTATAAAATTCAGTAATATATGACAGACTGACATGAGCAATGAATCAGCATACCAGACTGTCTTGAGCTCTTGTCACTGCAGTGTCTGATTTTGAATTTATACCATTTTAAACCATTTCTAGAAAAATTTTCTAATGTCAGGGTCAGTTTTATTTGTAGAAAAAGCTTCAAGGAACCATTGATGTGTGTCAGATAAACAGCTACCCTGACCCAACCAGTACTCATAAAGACTAACATATACATCTTACAATCATAAAATACACCAAAATAAATAAACCATCATTACCAATTACTGGAAAACTACCTCTAAATTAGGGGAGGGTAAAATACTCACAAAACATGTTTAAGCCAGCCACATAATTCATGTGCCTGTCCCAAGCCAGGAACCTGTAATCCAGTGGATGTCATTTTTATGTATGTTTAAATGTTACATGTTAAACATTGTACACTTATGTGGCCAATGGTTGTTACATTTGAGTATCATTACTTTAAAGATATTAAGGCCTTAGGGTGTGAATATGTGTCCATTATTGAATGTCTTAGGGTAACCTGCAGATGCTTGTAACTTACCCGTTTTGATTGCTGTCTAATAGACAATAATACCAGATCTATTCTTTTCTATACCTTACAGACCATGAAAATTGATGGGAGACATGACAGAAAGGTAGAATTTAAAACCAAACAAAACACTAAACATCATAAATATTTTTGGCTGACGATTTTAGGAACTGTACGACTGATATCATAGATATTATTCAGGTTTGTGAAGTAAATGAAACAACAGCGATAAGATTTTAAATATGTGTGGAGCTGACAAATTTTCTTGGGTCAAAACAACTGATCACCAATTTCTTTCTCATAGGTCTGACAAACATAATGAACAATATATTTTTGTACAGAATGTAATTTATAAATGTTTCAACCAAGAAACAATCAATTTATATACTGATTAACTCCAACATTCAATTGAACATTTAATTCAGTGAACCTTACACAGTATACAATATGTTACATATGAAATGACATAGTCTGAGCCTAAAAAGTGAAAAGCTGACGTTGTCCCGAAATAGGTAGCAAATTACAATTTAACAGCTAAGCAAACTCTTACAATTGTTTTTAAATAATCATATTAGACGAACAACACATAATAAGGTTTGAAAGAAGAAGAATATATCTGTTGGCTTAAGTAAAACAACCTTTTCACTCAATCGAACAAAATATGTACAGTGAATAACGAGAAACCGAGAAACCTTTTCAATAATAATGCCATGATGGATTATTCTGAACAAATTGTCTGGTCAAATAACTATTACATCAATCTTTTTATCAGAGGCAGACATATTGGTCAGGGTGATGGCTGTTACTAAACATGCTGTTTTATCTGTCAATATTATCTTTCATATTGGACAGTGATGGCTGAAATTAACATGCGGAAGTGTTGTCCATCATATTTTTATCCTAAGCGGCCGTATTGGTAAGTGTGATATGGTCCTAAAAATGCCTCACAATGATGGTCTGCAGAATAACTGAGCATCACAGAACCTTTTATGGATCACTTGGGATTAAAATTTGTCAAAGTAACATATTTGGTCAAGTGATATGGTTCTAAAAATCACACAGAGTGATGGCCTGCAGAATGTTTGAGCATCACAGATCCTTTTATGGATTCATAGGATTAAAATTTGTCAAAAAATCACAAATGAGCTCAAAATTGCTCAATAATAAAATAGGCTGCACCACGAAAGGGACCATAAATCACAGCATGTAAAGACCAGATATCATAAAACAGAGCAAGTAAAGACCAGATATGGAGAAATGTGAAATGATGTTATTTTATAGACAGCAACATAAATCTGAGATCTACTGTTATCAATGAATGTTGATTGTAACTGACATTTAGAAAAAGCAAATCAATAACTGGAAATATACATCAGTTAAACTTCAAAGAGATTAAAGACAAACTAATAATTAAATTGTACAGAATCTTTAATAACATAATGATTAATAGTCTTTGATATGTCATTAGAACAATAATCACTGCAATCTTTGGTACCACAACAGATAATGCATCTAGAATTTTTCTGTCTAACATTTTCAGAAGAAATGTAAAACTTATTCCAGCTAAAACAATGTTATTCTACTAGAAATTTGGTCTTAAGCATATCTATAAGGTCATACTGTTTTAGCTTTGAATCCATAGGAGACTGGGGCCTGGGTGGCAGAGTGGTCTAGGTAGTTGATTTACTCTTACCTGTAAAGATCCCTATAATCTTTCACCTATACAGCATGAGTTCTCGCCTGACTTTGTACCATACAAAAACGGGTTAAGTTTAACTCGCATTGCACATGATAAGGTTTGTCAGTTACCTGTCCAAGGTTGATGGTTCTCTCCAGGTACACCAGCTTCATCTACCAGTAAAACTGACAGCTGAAATATTGTTGAAAGTGGCGTTAAACCCCAATCAAACAAACAAAATCTGTAGGAGACAAAGTGAGTTAGATGTCATTACATTCGTCATTTTATCATAATAATAAAAATTAGTGTGCTGTAAGACAAAAGAGATATAACATTGAAAATACAAACTCATAGTAAAGAAATTAACCAAAACCATAAAACCAACAACTTTGCAATAGAAATAAATATTTGGTTCAGTTTTTATCTGAATGATCATGAATAACACAATAGATAGAGATAGATTCGTCCATAATACTTATTCCATTGCATTATCTACAGAAAACAATTATAGGTTAGAACAACATCAATATAACAAAGATTAGTTCCAGAGGGGAAGCTTTTTTATATGGTAATAATCTGGAACACTGGGACCAAGTATCAATTCAATTCTATCAAATATGGCTGAAAGCAATCCTTCATTCAAATTACTTATCCAAACACAAGAGTTTCACTTGCTCTGTAATCTAAATGAAACAAACTTTTTGCCAAACAAAAACCCAACCAACTTACAGATGAGAATGCCCATAACCATGGTGAAGTAAAATCTTGGTTGACAATAAGATATGTGGAAAAATATGTTTTGATGAGGACATTCAAATGGACCAATGTTTGGTCTTAGTTTGTACTAATTAGCTGTCATAAAATTTTGTGACTGCCTCGAGTGCGGAAGGTCGTGGGATCAATCCCTGGCCGGGTCAAACCAAAGACTTAAAAATTCTCCACTAAGCACTCAGCATTTAGGAGTAAGAGCAAAGACTGGTCGGCCCAGAGTCAGAATAATGTGTCTGGGTAAAGCGGCATGTCTTCCTGCGGACTGTTGCTTTCGTGAGCTGGTACGTAAAAAAAATCCAGCTCAGCATGTCGGTCTAGTACAAATCAGGGTTCTTCATCATAATTCATTAATATGCTTTCGTCCTGACTATGCATGAAATACTTGCCACTGGACATTAAGCAACATTCAATCAATCAATCAATTAGAATTTTGTGCAGTGGCCCTCTTATTTATAAGACAGTCATTTGATAGGGGCATGATTTTGCAGCAGGTACTTAGATTGAGTGCCAAGAACTGTCTGCAAAGAGCTGATTCTTTTCCAACTCAAGCATCATTTTCTTTTTAAAAAACATTTAGAAAAAACACAAAAATAATACATCAAACTCACACTCTTCTGTTATGGTGTGGACTCTGGTTCTTTGTAAGAGGCCGTAAGGACCTGTAGAAGTTTAGATTCGACTGTCATTCGGTGGATGGTTGTCTCATGGACAGTCATTCCACATCTCCTATTTTTTATATTGCCTCATGTCATGTAATCTTAGATTTGGGCACTGTTTCTGTTCGAGTAGAGGCACGCTCATAACAATACATTGCTCAACAGTGTCCACTATTGACATTCATACAAAATGATCCCAGCCTCCCTTACTTTAACATTCAAGTCAGGCAAAAAAAATGGTAAAATCATGTTTAATGTTTAAAAATGTAATACTTTGTGAATATTTAAAACTGTTTCCAGAAACTCAATCAAGAATATTTCTTATAGAATCTTTCCAACAGCGTGCAGACAAAACTCACTGAATTAACAAATTAAGTATAACCAATAAAAATGGCAAATTTGTATTAATTTTTATGAGGAAATTGAGGACATTCAATTTAATATTCTGGTTTACAATTAATAAATAAGTAAGTAACAAGGTACAAAAAGATGGGTGTTAATTAGCAATAACTGTGATGAGAAAGACTTATTCTGTCGAGTATTTCAATTATAAATAAACTTTTTAACCCATCTAGTCAACCATCAGGAGAATTCTAAGTACATCAACCAAGTACAACATTTATACAGTAAATAAACAGGTCCAAATAAACAAGTTGTCCCGTTTTTTTCCTCAGAGAGATAGATAATACATTAAACTGGATATGTTGTTAAACTAAATAAGTTATACCAGATCTGAAAAGTTATATGCCTAAAAGGATAGGTGGTTAAACCAAATAAATTATTCCAGATCTGAAAAGTAAGAGTGTAGTAATATTCTGATATTCTTAATCTTTTTAGAATTCATGTTCAGTTTACTGTAAATCCTCCAGTAATGGCACACATCTTCACCACAATCAAAACGACTCCTTATTTGACAGGAGCAGTACTGACTTGTCATTTATCAACGGCAATTTATTGCCAATAATTTGATGAACTTATATACTTAGAGTACTGCCAATTTTTATTAAACCTTATGATATCCTGAATATAATGACACCTTTTAAGAAAGAGGGTATCTCCGATATTTCTTTAGGAGAGTATTCAACCAATACCGTAAGATATGACTACCTAAGATAGCTTAAAAGTAGCAGCCAGCACATTTTGTATTCAAGAAACAATGAGAAAATGTGTCCATGGGACATTGATGCCCCATTTCCAAGCAAACAGGAAGTACACTCATGTGGTACCTGAAAAGGGAAGACAAAGTACAACTCATCCTGATAATGCTTCAGACCAAATATCAAATCAATCTAACATATACAAGAAGTCTTTGACAAAAATTTTAAAGCATGGTGTATCTATCAATGCCTTAGTAAACAAGAAGCTGAATATAATGGACCTGGATGGGGAATCAATGTAAATGCCTCAGACCAAATAACAAATCAATCCAACATACACAAGCGGAAAAATCTTTTATGAAAATTGACCATCATATAGACAAAGATAAAACTTAATGCCCCAGTGTATGAAAAAGTTCAGGGGGTTAAGGAGGGAGTTGCTGGATATAATTCTCAACGCTGATTATCCAAGAACTCTTCTAACAAATTTCAGTTATTTTCGAACAAAAAATTGGCTCAGTGAACTTTTACAGGAACATATGTTATACGGTTATAGGATCATCTTAGTCATCTGGCATGCCTATTCTGCAAATAACTCAATTATCTGGTAGATGACCATGTAGGGAACATTCCTGCTAAGTTTGGGTCAATTCTGAAACATTTATAATGTGAAAAATTAAAGACAATGGCAAAGGACATGGTCAAAAATGCAAAATTAAATGAGGCCAAAAGCTCTGTCATAGATGTCATTTGTAGTACTGCGCTTTAAAATATGTTTTTTTTTTTTTTTATCTATTTCCATTAACCTTGCAACCAACCACAACAAGCTAGTTCTACCCAGAGCATAACCTTAATAAAACACGACTTTCACTCCTATACATTCTGCGTAATCAAATAATCCCACCTGAATCTATATTCTATTAAACCAGAATATTATTTTACTAGTGTTATTGCCTACTAGCAAAAACAAACATCTCTATATCTGACAATGTTCTACAATTCAATTAATACTGTCTGATATTCTAAGATAAGTCAGGGTACACTGTGCCTTTGATTGTAGTACAGTCACACTAACCTTCCTCTAACCAACATTTAACCTTTGCAGTTCCCTGTAAGTTTTGGATGAAAAATAAAAATTTCTTTTCTCCTGCAAAATCACATTTTTTAAACCCTTTGACCCCTTTTAAAAAAAAAAAACCGTAAATTTTGCCAAAAAATGCTTGGAGTAACTTTTGTTGCATTTTTCAAAAGGAATCATTTGGAAAAAAACCCATAAAAATCGGACAAGTCATAAAAAAGTTTCAGAAATTAGGGCATAGCCATTTTATGACCCCCTATATCTCAATAACAGTAAGAGATATGTCATGACGCTTGTGGCCTATTATGTTGACTTTTTCATGGGGAATACTGAGAAAAAAAACCCCATCAAAATTGGACAATAAATAGAGGACTTTATCCAAATAAGGAAAAAATCCCCTTCTGGCCCCTCCCCAAAAAACCGGTGGGGCTAGATCACCCAAAATCAATATCAACCTTTATCTAGTACCAATTATCAATGTCCTTAAATATTAAAAGGATTGGTAAACTAGAACAAAATTTATCGTGTGGAAACCAACCTGTCTACAGACAGGAACGCCGACAACGACGAAGACGAAGACGCTGACGCTGATGACAGCGCCATACCATAATACGACCACAATTTTTGGCAGTCGTATTAAAAACCCACCCCCGAAAACAAAAAAGAAAAGAAAAAAAATTCAACAAAGAACAAAATAAAAAAAAAAATACCAAAAAACCATAACAATCAATTAAACCTTTCAGCTCAAGTGATATTTCAAATGGATATCGTGAAATACCTACCCAACATTCCCAGCCGTGATCATCATAATGGAACAATCTACGTGGGTTAGCTGGGATTACCCAGCCCTGTCGAGCGTGGCTATTGACCAATGGAGCTGTCTGTTTCTCATTCCCATGTCCATGGAATTTAATACGTTTCGATGATGTAGATTTAAATGAGACCAACGATTTTATACTTCTTTGGAACCTATTACTAGTGGAAACTGACTGTTTTTCTGCGGAGCTTGTTTTACGAATAAAACTCGTGGTCATTGCACATTTGTGCAATAAGTATATTGTTTATATCCCAAATTCACTACATTCTTCAATTATAAATTCCAATAAGAATCTATCAATTGAAGACTGATCACAGATATTTAACTCTGTTGATTAAATTCAACTTCCTTTCTCTACAAGGTAAACTGATATTATCCAGTACATCCATTAAAACAATTTAGAAAAAAATGCATATTTAAGCTTTTAAGAACAACCATTTTCCATGTCGCAAATTCATGTGCGTAATACAAAGTTCATTAAGTCCCAGATATCTCAATTGTTTCTGGATTCCATCTCGTTTTCAAACAACATGTTACAGTTTAATTCATAACGGCATATTCTCCAACAAAGGAATAAAATAAACGTTTCCTCAGTCAAACATCGCCATGTATTTATCATCAAGAGTTCAATTAGAAAAGGTCCTTCATTGATTTATACGTTACATAATGATACACCATTAGTTAAATAAAGCCAAAATTCAACACACAAAAGAGGTTTTAAATCCTCTGCTGAGGATCGTAATGCATACCAGAATCCTATTTTCTGCACTCCATTGTCCACATGCAATAAGCAGCTTTAATAAATTCCAATTTCCTCTCCTGCCCATCCAACCCCATAGTGCCAATTTAATTAAATTTTATTTTTATCTACTTCCACATTGAGAACGTAATTCATCACAAGATTGTTTGGTTAAAGTTGTGGAATTTCTGACAGAATAATTTAGTAATATTTTTAAATTCCAACACATAACACTCAGTTTCCTCAGATTATATTGTTTTCATCTGCCATAATCCTATCCAATTTAATCATTTCAAAATAACAAAAAATAACAAAATCCTTAAACCGCAGGTGCCAATCAGAAATAGAAATTAATTTATCAAACTTACAGCAATCTTTATTCAATTTTCTAATGTATTGAACAAATTGACATAAACAGAGTCATTACGATCTTGTTAAAGTCAAAGTGAAACAAATGCGTAAAAAGTATAGGAATTTTTTTTTAATATTATTGACAGAAACCCATACAAGCCAGGGAATGTACAGGTAAGAAAGAATACATGACAGCAATCCTCGCTCATCAATATCAGCATACAAGACAATAAATCGCTCATCAATATCAGCATACAAGACAATAAATCGCTCGGCAATCAATAATTACATCCTTATCACTTACTTAATCTCCAAAAATGTCTTATCAATAACGATTATGAGTCCATTAATTATGGAATCCATAACCAAAAAAACTCTATATGTCCGCAATTATATCATTTTTTCATTAGTCAAGAGGAAACGACAGCGAGAAATTTCTGTCTGCAGTAGGTAATCGATTTTCTATTAATCTTTTATTTTAACACAAACATTTTTACCTTAATTTAACAACTGATTAGTGGTCATATTTTTCTTAATTAATGAGCAGATAATGTGTGTAAAGATATTGGAACCAGTGATTGATGGAATGTCTCACCTTCATTGCTTCCTATAACATAATTAAAAGTTTTCAATGTGTTTCCTACCATATTGTAGCAAATTTAGTTCTGTTCAGTTGGTATTGACTTTTGTGGAAATTTTGTTGTCTTGACCAACGAAAATTAACCAGAACAACAGCATTCCTTTGCTCATTAAACACTTCTAAACTATTTTACATCAAGCAGTTGGACATTTAAAAGGACAAGGGTCATTAAAGCCTAAAAATCAGGCTAAAAATGAAAATTTGTATTGAAAAATGTCCATTGAGAGAAAATCCAACAGTTTTTTTTTTTAAGTTTAATTGATTATATAAGTATGTTAAATGGTACATAAAAATTACTTTTAAATGTGAAAATAAAAAGAAATTCCTTGATTTTATATAATTTTGATACAGTTTCCAAAAATTCATCAGAACCAAACTTTGCACAATTAAAAATAATCTTAGTGATGTTTTGTGCTCCCTGATATCTACAAAACACCTCCAAAAATTTTGTATTTTTACAGAAAATGTTACATACATGAAGAAAAAGGGCAAATAAGCCCTGATGATGACAAATATATGCTTATAACTATATGTTATGAATTAAAATAAAAAAAAAAAATAAAAAAACGGTTATTTAACAGCATTTGCACATAAGTTGTAGAGTTGTAGAGTCATGATATCTAAAATAAAGGCCAAATATGAGGCTTACCATACCTACTCTATTAGGAAAAGGCAAGTTAAAATTGGTATCAAACTTTATAAACACAGCAACAACATAAAGTGGAACTTAATCAACAAACACTATCATTAATTTCTTTCATGAGACCCTCCTACCATAACATCTGGTCAAATAATTTAAAAAGCTGACTTTGAAAAAGTTTTGTCTTCTGACCATTTTGTATATGAAATATTCATTTGGGTTGTCAATTTAAAAGTAAACTAACATAGCACCTGTCATGTATGAGCCACTGATCCAACCCATAAAACACATGGCAAAAGTTCCTTATTCAATTCACATGCAGAATCATCCTCACAACCTAATGGGTCCTGTGTAAACACCCTTGACATTGTGAGGATGGACTACAGACAAGTGGGGACACAGGACCCCTGACATTGTGAGGATGATGCAGATTATAATAAGAAACCCACCCTTTCAGGGTCTCTTATTTGGACCCAGTTGAGGTGATATTCCAAAACCTTAATACACATCTCCAAACTAGACCTTTCAAAAACAAAATTAAAACCATCAACCAAAAAAAAGAATCCAAGTCACAAGGAAAATTTGATGGACAACAGAGAAGACAATGTCCCTGAATCAGAAAATGTCTGAAAACCAAGTTTCTTTTCTAAAGTGTAAAGATCTATAGATTTAATATCCCATGTGAGTGATGAAGAAAGAAACAAGTGTCTCTACTTTTTCCAGTTCTTCAAATTAAATTAGACGCTGTTTACATTAGAGTATTTGAATCGATTTTAAATAGATCGGTTCAAAAAAGATCGATCTTTCCTCCGTGTAAACGTAATAAATCAATCTTTTTCAAATTTGAATCGATCTTTTTAAGTCTAGCTTGCGAGGTAGTTTATTTAAGATCGATTCAAACGGAATCGATCTATCCTTTAATGTAAACACAGAAAGATCGATAGCAATCGACTCCATTGAAGTGAAAGTACACATACGCATGTCAAGCGCGTAATTTACACGTGCTTTCAACACAAAAATGGCCAAGGGCACAAACGGTACAATTGTGGACTTGGGTCATCTCGGAATCGGGTAGAAACAATTTTTGATAGAACTTTGGGGCGATCAAAAGGTACAGGGAGATTTGGATACAAAACCAAGGAGAAACATTGATGCTTTCAAAGAGATTTGCCTATTTACCTATGTACGCAGGAACTCAAATCTAAAAATATACTTTCTGTTTCTGAAAATAGTACCACACTGTTTTGCAGTGTAAACACATGGAACTATTAAAGATCGATCACGATCGAATCTACAGAATTTTACCACTGTAGTTTGAACGCAATCAGACTTAAATAGATCGATCTAAAATAAATCGATTCAAATAAATTTCAAGTGTAAACACGGTCTTAATGCAGAAAATACATAAAACACAGGTCTTGAAATAGTTTTTCTGTTGAGGAATATACAATATATATTGTACAGTGCAGCATAACTGGTAAACAAATATTTAGTTTTCTATGTTGTTTTTAATTATTTTATTCCATGTTACAGCTTATTGTGATTTAATCAAAAACTTTGCTTTCTTTGAGTGATTTTTTTTTGCAAAATCCAAACATTTTTAAACTATGGTTTAAAGTAGCCTTCATTAAAAAATTCCCAATAATTGGGTATAAATTAACAAGCAATAGGGGGACTTTTTGGAGTATCTACCTTAATGATCTCCTGGAAATAAAAAAAAGGCCTCTGTAATAACTTGGGAAAGTTGATGCCTGTACTGTCTTCATTAAGACATTAAGATCATGTGGTAGTTATATTGTGGGGTAAATTTTGGCTTGTCATTATAGAATAAAGATCATATTTATAGATTGTTCCTGTAATGAGAATTCTTAGTCCTATTAGGTTTAACTAGAATCATTGGTATAAAAGACCTATTTTAATGTAGAAATCTTCTTTTTAAGTTCTTCATTCTGTGATATTATTTTTACTATTTTATGGTCTAATTGGTCTATAGTAAGGGATTTTGGCTTCCTTTTCAATGGCTGCAAAATGTCGTCTGATATTTATATTATAAACGAAATATAAGACACCATTTTTTAGTTAGATTCATTTGTGAAAGGGTACTCTTATTATAAAAACATTCCTACTTTCCACATAATTCGTGATCAATCCTTAAACCACTTACAAGAAATAGATACAAGTAACATTTATAAAAAAAAACACTTTTGAGCATTCTAGGCTCAAACCATAAAAATAGCCCACTAGACATGGGATGATCAGATGTTTTAAGTTCACCATTTTGAAGTAAAAGTGGACTATTTGAATTGCCTCAGCAACCCCATCCAATTCTGCATCTGCGTCACACTACATCCAAGTTTCTATTTAATCAGTAACTGTATAAGATAGCTACATGAAATTTTGAAGGATGTCCTATGGGTGCATTGCATGCCGAAATTAAATTACATAAGTACCTCATATTAAATGACCTGGAATCAAGGCAATCAAGATCCTCATTAGTTTTACTTATAAAATCTGTTTTTCCCAAGATTTTGTTTTCTCAGAAATATACAAGATATCTAAATGAAACTTGTTATGAGGTTGCATGGGTTTAACATTCATGTTACAGATACATATTTATGTGATGTTTAGATTAATGTCATTCATTAGAAGCAGTTTTAGATATTCAGTGAAAGTTAGGTCCAAGTTTTTTATTCACAAACTATATGTGGTATCTAAATCAAATTTGTTTGGAGGCTATAACATGCATTATTCAGATGCATATTTTGATGACCTTTACCTTTAAGTATTTCAGGGAAAACAGTTTTTAAATCTGCTTACATTATTTTTTTCTCAGGAATTGTGATATAGATCTAAATGAAACTGTCATGAAGTTGCATGTGTATAGCATGCATGATAAGGAGGCAAATTGAGATGACCTTGACCAAAGGTCATGTAGGATCTTAGTTGTTATTACTATGATTTTTTTTTATTGAAAGTTATGTCAATTATTTTTTGTTTTTCTCAAAAACTATTTTAGAAATGAAACTTTTGAAGTTTTATGGATAGCAATTCCGTATTTGATAAATTTCCTGGAAGACTCTTAGTTCAGATTTTTTGGAAAGCAATTTTTATCCCATATCTTGATTCATGGTATGCATTTCAAATATTGCTTTTGTATAAATGTTTAATATACAGAATAATGTGGTCAAGGTGAACTTAGTAGATGGTGGTTTTGTCCTCATGTTTAACAAGATTAAAGTATTAACCACTGGGTTCAGATAGTCAGAATTTAACTGCTGCATTAAACCATAGTAAAACCTTGTTTTACCACTGTGCTGCACTGTTGTCACCAGGACCATGTGACCTGGTTATAGTTTTGCTATGTTAAAGCTTTGTCTGTCACTTTTCAATGTTTTTTTTTTATATGAATGCAAACATTTTGCATTTGTTTTATGTTATAGGTCTATCATGAGTTTCTTTCATTTGTAGATAGTGAGGCCTTTTAAACTTATTCTCTTGTTGTCAGGTCTCCATCATATTTTATAAGGACCAAAATAAAAATTTTCAATGAGCATTTCTAAGAAAAGAGTAACATTCAATGAGCATTTCTAAGGAAAGAGTAACAAAGTGTATCCATTATGTCCCTTTCAGATTTAATCAATGTGAAAAGACCACTTGTCACTCTTATTCTACAATAAAGGGGTAAATAAATGCCTCCCGCCATCATTTTTTTTACAGAAAGTGGAATGAGTATCAGAGATTTAATTTTGCATAGCCCAAGTTTTCATTTTTTAGTAAATGATCAGTTATATATTTTGAAACAGTAACCCCCATGTGTAATGACAGGATAGAATTACTTGTGCCTCTTAGCCTAGCCCCAATATTTTTAGTAATCTTTCATTAAACAAAAAAATAATAAAAAAACAGGATGTTTTTAAAAAGCAGATTCATAATAATCAGGGAGTGATTTATGATCAAATGGTTCACATTTTTTTTGGCTCACCTACCAAAGACCAAGTGAGCTTGTGTCATCACTTGGCATTCATTCTCCTCTTAAACCATAAGGCCAAATGAACGTAAACTTTTGTAATGCATTCTATTGTAAATAAACTGCAATTAACTTTTATGAAGAATGAATGTGCATTTCATCATTTATACCCACAAAGCTCTCTTTAAAAAAAAAAAAATGTGTTACCTTTTTTCACATGAATCACTTATTGCATGATTATTTTGAGCAGATACTTAACTAATGATGACAGACAAAGTTTTGCTCTGAAATGATATTTTAGTCATATAGGGATATGCAGGCATAGGTAAACAAATTATTAGGGAAAAATTGTATATTGCTAAATATGCTTGTTCATTGATAGTTAAATATAGAATGGCTAAAGCTATTTATCTTTATATATTACTCAGACACCTGGTGGAATGTTGTGTATATATTGATGGGTTCTGTACAATAGTGTGAAAAGTTGTTGTTCCTGCCAGCCTGACAAGGGACTGTAGGAAAAGAAGCCATATGTCATTTATCAGTCTATCTGTCTGTCACACTATTGGTGTTTGTTATTCCTCTGAAACCCCTGAACAGACTCACCTTATATTTGGTGTGTGGCTTCCTTGTGATATGCACCATCTGTCCCTTCCTTACACTTAAATATCAATTATGTACTCTACTCTTGTGTTAAATCGTATGGAGATCTGGTGTGTCTTACTGGTCTTAAACTATTAAACCAATTTGTTGTGTGGCTTCCTTATGATGTACAGATGTGCATATTATTGAATTATTTTGATTCTGTGAGTTTCACAGTAAATGTAGAAGTTGCCATATCTGTCTTCATTATACTCTATGGAGACCCTGTCTTTCTTAAAAAAGGTTCTGTTGTCGACATTGTGAAAATGGACATTTAAGGTAAAACCATTAGTATTTACAGTTTCCAATTTTCATAGAAACTTATTTTCATACCTGGTAAGGACTTTTTAAATTTTGTGTATATTACATACTTCATAGTGAGGTTAAGTTAAAAAGTTGACATTTGATGGGTACAAATTTATGCAATAAATTATGTCCATGGCCATAGTAAAAAGTAAAGCACCATGATGTTACTACTTTTAAAGTTCCTTCGGGAGCTTTGCTCCACCAGCAGTGACATTGACCCATTTGTTCCAGGTTTACTAATGTTGTAGTACAAACAACACTACACTGAAAACTTAGGCTGGAGTAAGACGAACCAGGTCTACCATTTTATGATTTTATGATTTTATTTATCATATTAAATACTGGCCTAGAAAATATTATTCTGTCCCACCTAAGTATTTCTTGTCTTAAGTCACTACAGTAGGACTATTTTATTGTGGAATCTAGTCTCTCTTTAGACTCTAGATTACACTAAAGTACAGTTATTGTGGAATCTAGTCTCTCTTTAGACTCTAGATTACACTAAAGTACAGTTATTGTGGAATCTTGTCTCTCTTTAGACTCTCGATTACACAAAAGTACAGTTATTGTGGAATATGAAGACTTGAGGGAGTGTTTAACATATCTAGACAACTTAATTTTCTACTTGCATTTCATCCACTTAACTGCAATTAGTAGAAAATGTTGAAGGGCTATGTGTCATTATAACCCATAGTAGTAAAATATTTGTTTGTTAAAATGTCTTAAACTTTGAAAATGTGATTATAATAATATATAAGATTTTTAAATTTTCAACATTTAGTATTGGTTGTCATTGTCTTTAAGACTAATGTTAAAACACATCCAGGAGAGATATTTATAAAAAGAATTTTGTAGATCAACTTCCCAGCTAGATTATTGGAAAACTCTATACCATAACTGCCCTGTTAAGGGACATCTACCTCCATTTCACTTCTAAAATGGTTCAGCCCCTTCCCTCTTTGGACTCAGACTCACCCAAGGGTTTGTGTGAACAGCCAACTCCCAGGAATAATACATCTAGTATCAATGGATACTGTACTTTTCCATTAATTCATTGAAAAAGTTCTGCAATATTGATGAGCAAAAACTTTTTAGAAAAAAACAGCAATTTGAGATCTTAAGACAGTTTAGTGTAACTGTTTTGTTTTTTAATGAAATGTTAGCGAGCAGTGACCTATGTTAATAATCTTTAGGCAATACAAGAAATGACATTTTATGTCTGAAATGACAGTTCCAACCCGCTTGTTTCATTCTTGGAAATATTATTTTATTGTGTAAAATAATTGTCCCTGATAGAACCTAGAGTAGGGGTTGGGCAGCCATTAAAGATTTCATTACAGAAAGTAATTATTGTATAGGAAATGAAGTGGTACAAGTGGATGAACAAGCTGACATATCAGACTGAGGCTTATTGTCTTTTTCATTCGAAATGTACATCATTTAGTAAATACAGAATTGTTGGAGGAGAGATTATTTGTTACAGATTATTTTACTGTTACGTTGTTGCAGAAAAACACTTTTGTTCCACTGTGTACTTTTCTATATTGCTATGAACAGTGTCAAGGCTACCCTTTATCCATCTCATGATACTTTGTGCACTTTTATATTGCCTTTAATTTCTTGGTTTTCATTATTTTGTTAACAGATTCACACAAATTGGGTTGAACTCTGATATATAGTTGATGTACTTATATGAAGTGCAAGAATATATAGTACTTCTTGGGATATGCTTTATTTTTGTCTCAGCTGCCATGAATGTAATTCAAAATGTAGGGAGGGGCTAAAAGGTTTTTTTTCTTATGATTTAATATAAGTTATCTATTTCTTGTCTGATTTTAATGATTTTTTTTCTGTATTTTCTCTGTCACTTAACCAACTTGGTAATTTTGCCATGACCCATCTCTTTCCATTATTGAGAGACATGTTTTTTTTTCTGCTTTTCCAAATAAGGATTTTTCTTGTATTGTATCCTTTTTTACACATAGAATTAAGCTTCTGGTAACCCATTTCTGCCTTATTTATACATTGTCATATTTGTATTGAGATCTAAAGGGTTCAAAAATGGCCATGTCCTAATTTTAGAAACTTTTTTATTTCTAATCCAATTTTGACATTTTCAGCTCACATGGCCTATGGTGTCACTTTGCATCCCTTGTCTATTTGACATTGGTCCATAAACTTTAACATTTTCATTTTCTCCTCTGAAAAATGGCCAAATGGCCAAATGAAACCAAAATTGACAGAAAGCATCTATGGAAGGTCCTTTACAATTGATTTGCGTAAACATAATAAAATCTTCTCCTCTGAAATTCTTTAGCCAAATGGACAATATTTAAAGGAAGCATCTATGGAAGTTTGTTTACAAAGTTTTCTCATTTTGTCTAGATCATTAAAAAAACATTGCAGCGATGATTGATTTATTGTTGGTTGCTTAATGTCCCGGCTAATATTTCATGCATATTTAGGACAAGAACAATTCTAATAATTATCAGTATTGAAAAGGGGTGGGATGGGACACAACAGGGCAAAAGTTTTGACTGCCATTGGAAAAAGAGAGTGATGGGTAGGGACATAAAATTTAGCCTTTTGTAGCTGCATAAACTTACTCTTTTTTGAAATCTACAAAAGGGGTCTTTAACATGCAAATATCGTGGCACTCTACAAACACTTCACCCACTATGGTCCATGGCCAGGCTTTCTGTATTATAACCTGACATCCCCCAACGTGAGGACCTCCCTATCCGCCACCTGTGGTTTCGGGCTTGGTCAGCTCCGTGGGTTGAGCCATGGAGACAAATCTGGTGCCCAGCAAGGCAGCGATGGATCATTCTTGTTTCTTGACTGAAACATACAAAAATCTTATCCTGTGGCCAAATGGAACAGTCATTTAGCATGGACACAGTGGAAGGGTTCTTGTTTTGGATTGGTTGATACATTAGAAAATCTTCTCCTCACTAACCACTTGGCTAAATGGATTAATATTTGATATGGAGCATCAATGTAAGATCCTGTATAAAGTTTCCTCATTTTGTCTTGATCAGAGGAAAACTATATATATGGCCGCCATGAATGGTTATAATTATTTTTGATCCAGCCATATTACTGTCCAGCACTTAACTGTGTCCTTCACATCACTATGCCCAGCAAAATACTGTGTTTACACTTGCCTTTTTGTTAATTTGGTCAGTTTTCCCATGTCAACTGTCTTCAGTCACATCATGGTGCGCTCTCAAAGCACCACAGTTACTTTGACAGATTTGCACTTCAAATATTTGTAATTAATATATGACAGATTTAGGTATACATGACAGTCCGTCTACATTATTTCTTTATAGGTAATTTATCATCCTAATTGTATTTGACCATTATACAGACATACAAAACACATCTGGTGACCGACAATTTTAGTTGACATTATTTTATATTACCATTACCCTACATAAATCTCCTGACAGAAAATGAAGGAAACTTACTTAAAAATGAAAGATATAAACAGAGTTAATTTATATTAAAAGCAAATTTCACAATTTAGATTAAATAAGCAATGTTAGAAAACTTTTGATTGTGCATAAAAGATATTAATCTAGATTTTAAGCTCACCGGGCCAAATGCTTTTGTCATCAGTTGGGGTCCATAGTCTGTCTGTCCGTCTTTCTGTAAACTTTTACATTGTCATCTTCTCCGCTGAAACCACTAGTTCAAATGGATCTTTACTTCATGGTTAGCATCTATAGAAGGTCCTTGACATAGATTCTTTGTTTTGTCCCATTGCAACTACAAAAATGGCTGCTACAGGCAGTTCTTGCTTTTGATTGGCTGATTATTAAAAAGGTCTTCTATTCTGAAACCACAAGGCCAAATAAATAGAATCAAACTTTGTAGTCATCATTAGTAAAAGATCCCTTACAAAGGTTCTGGTTCCTTATTTGCTGATTTTTAGCTCACCTCATGATGTGATAGGCCTTCATGTCTGACATAGCAAATTTAAAACAATGGCATGTATACATGATGCATCAAGGTATGACTACTGCAATACATGTTTAGGATGCTGACTTTGACCTATATTTATTACATGAACAACTCGATTAGGAATGTTTCTCGTCAATTACGTAGCTGTCAACGTACCAGCAACACATGCTCATGAGCTTGGAACTTCGACTGTTGTATAACATGGAGTGGTGGAGTAAAGACCAACTTCTTTCATTGACCTTAATGTAGTGACCTATTTGCAACCTGCCCTGCTACAGTGTGTTGAGATAGGACGTGGTCATGAAAATCATTTCACAAAAGAACAGGTCTGCACTTCTCTGCGATATGACCCTTAAAAGATGACCTCATTTTAACGGTCCATTGATTAGGGTCAAGTTTTTATGCTTAGGTATGATTCTCAGTAACTGTAAGTGGTGGGTCAACAGTATTGAATGTGCTTAATAGTTGTTAGGAGTACATGACAGTCTGCCATGTATCTTATGTCCTTGACCTCATTTTCATGGTTTATTGAGTTCAGTCAAAATTCAAAACTGATAAACAATAACTCACCTCTTTTATCATGTTTCCAATTTCTGACTATTGATTTGTTTTAATTAAATGTCTTGGTGGTATTACTTGCTGAATATTTAGATTAGAAAATTATTGTGTCCACACATTTATAGGGTCAAAGCCACATATACAGGCAAAACATATTTGTGTCCACACTTGTTTATATTTAGCTACTGCAGGTCTGTAGCACTGTCATCTCAAATAACATTTTGTTACATCAAGAGGATTAACAGAAAATGTTAATAAACATGCAAGTACACCTTTGTACTAATACCCCAAGGGAACCTATTAATAAGCTAATTGACTAACAGTTGCACACAGGTAATCAATCATTAGGCTAATTTTCAGGTGAAATGATGTTCTTCAATGGTTAGGACCAAACATATAGATTAGAGTTGGGAATATACAGAGGCTGGTTTGAAAACTTAAGGTGATTTTTACTAAGAATCATAAAGAAAAATTGTGGGACTTCAATTTTTGGTGATATTGACAAGAATCTGGTTTATTCAGGGTCCGGTTTTTACAGGTTTTACCGTATTTCAACAGATCTTTTCCTGCTTTGGAGATAAATACTGCCAATTCAAAAAAAATTATTTGACAGATTTATTGTTGCAGCAGTCTGTCCTGTTCACATTTCTCATTTCTCTCTTGTAAAATGAAACCATGGATCCCTTTATCCTCTTACCTCCTACAGATTTATACCTATAGAAATATAATTGGTAGTTTGTCCTGACACTTATATAAGTAGATTATTAAAGGACATTTCCTTTGACCTTTCATGATAGAAGTAAACCAAAACCAAGTGAATTATAAAGCTTAGAATCAATAAGAAATAAGATCTATCATTGGATTACATTTTCTGGGTTAAATTTGTCTATATTATGATTAATCCCAAATGCTTTGTCAGTTTCCGAATTAAGAAAGATAATTGGATATTGTAAGATTTTATGATTGTCCTGAAATTTTTTATAGGCTGACATTACTTTCCAGAAATTAGATTTGGATTTTCTAGTTAATGAAAAAAATGTAACAACTTTCTGTTAGTTCATTAAAAAGATTTTTTTCCCAGGTTTCATTGCCTCACCTGCGATGAATTGACAAAAGCAAGACATTGTTATTACTTTCCAGAAGTGATGGCATTATTTATTTAAAAGCTCAATATCTATGCAACTATAAAACCAAGGACGACCAAATTTGGTTTGCATATAGTTCTTTTATGAAATTATCCACATGATATTTATCCTTGACCTAATTTACATGGTTCAGTGACTTTAACTTACTCAGTGTCAATTTTTGTGCTTAGATTTGTTTCTCAGTATTCATATATTGTAGGCAGTAATATTGGTTATGCTTTTATGTTATTAGGAATACATGTTTGTCTGGCATACATGTTTTGTCCTTGATCTAATTTTTGTGATTCATTGACTTGGTCTTATTTTTATACTTAGATCTATTCCTCAGAAACTTTACATGTTAGATCAACCATATAGGGTATGCTTATTGGGTATACATTTATATTAAAAATACATGTTAGTCTGTGTAAAAAGTCTTGTGACCTTGCCCTAATTTTTGAAGATTGGGCACTTAGTAAATTTCTCACATTCAAGTCTTTTCCTTTTTCTATTGAGTGATTTTGTAAAATTTGCAACTCATTTCCACATTTCAGTTAATTTTCTCCAAAACTATAATGTATAGACTCACAATACAATCGATACTTACTTACTGTGATTTTGCAGGAGAGGAGAAATTTTATTTTTTATCCCAATTTCATGGTTTTTTTCATTTGATTCCTCTCAATGAGAGCTTTCAGTAGTATGCAACAGATTTTCTCCATCTAAAAAGGGGTCAAAATGGGGGTAAAATTCAAATTATATAAAATGGAAAAATTTTAAGAAATAACTTTTCATTAGATTTTGATGGGTTTTTTGTTTCCAAATGATTCCTCTTGAAAAATGCAAAAAAAAGTTACTATAAGCATTTTTGTAGCATTTGCAGGTTTTTGTATAAAAGGGGTTCAAAGGGTTACAAAACATAATTTTGCAGGAGATGAGATATTTTTATTTTTCATCCAATTTTGACGATGTTTTTTGCATTGATTCCTCTCAGTGAGAGTTTTCAGTAATGTGTCAAGGGATTTTCTCTACTTACCATTTTCAAGATAAAAGATGTCAACTTGGAGGGAAAATTCAATTTCATACAATATGGAAAAATTATATTTTTCATCCCATATTTTTTTTTCATTTGCTTTTTCTCAATGAAAGGTTTTAGGAATATGTCAATGAATATTATTTATCTCTTACCATTTTCAAGATAAATGAGGTCAAATTGGGCAAAACTTTATTTTCGCGTGTTATGGGATTTTTTTTCCCATTCAAATCTTGCTCTTGGTTTTTCAAATCATTTCTTATGAACAATGCAATGCCAGTTTTGAGAAATAATAGGAGTCAAACAATTACTGATCCAGTCCTATTTTGGTGTCCAGCAAAATACTGCATACCCAAAGTTTCATTTGTTAACCTTTCACTTGTCAACGTGCTGCGGTCGTATCATGCTGCGCTTGCGAAGCACCTTTGTTAAAATATGATTTTGATGTGTTTTTATGTTATTTATCTTATTGAGAGCTGTCAACAGATTTTCTGTATATTTGTTTCTTAGATAAAAAAAAGATGCAGATAGGCCAAAGTAGCAGTTATGCAGAATATTCAAATTTTTTTGTTTGTTTATTGAATTTTATTGGTTTAAGTTTATGTTTATTGAATTTTATTGGAGTTTAGAAGATTTCTTTGTTAGAAATGCAACCAATTGTTGATGGCTATTAATGTTTTTATAAAAAATTAGTAAATGGGGCCAGAAAAGAATCAGTTTTGAAGGTTATGAGAATATTTGTTTTTTTATACATTTGTAATATGTTTTTTATTGGATACTTCTAACTGAGGGCTTTCACTAGTATATCGACAGATTTTCTCTATCTTATACTGTTTTGGAGATAAAAGGGGCCAGTTGTGAAACATTTTATTTGACAGATTGGTCAAAATAGATACATTTGTGTCAGTTCAGCATTTTACTGTTTTAAGCACATTACTGTGTCCAGAAAATATGTTTTATGCACTTCTATAGTGAACATATGTTCAGTTTTCTCATGAAGACAGGCTAAGTTTTTGTTTTGTGTGTTACAAAGTCATTGTGCAAGGAAGACATGTTTGTACCACCACTTGTCTAAGTCTTATAAACTGACTTGCTAAGACAGTTTTAACTGTGAAAGATTTCTAATTTCCTATCAATGTCTGCACCTATTCAAACTTCATGTTTTGATTCCTTTGGAAATACACAGAAAAACATTCATTGATTCAGTCTTTTAGATAGACGATTAAGATAAATTTAGTTGTAATTAAAAATCATTCTTGACCATCCTTCCTATCTAAGTACTGTTTAATTACTGACTTATTTAAAATCATGGTTTTTTTTTAAGTAGACAGTTTGATTTTCCTCCTTCCCTTCATTGATCTCATACTTCTCATTTGTAAATTTATGTGTGTTAACTTGCTGGACTAGAACATGTAAACATGTTGTCCTAATATATTACCAAATTATCAACATTTTGTCAGGCAGTTTAAAGTATCTTTGATTCAATCTTGTTTTGTTGGTTAATTTTCCAATAGAGATTCTTAATATCTTTTATAAGAGGCAGATAAATCAGAATTTTTGAAGAATATAAAAATTTGAAATCTAGACTTAACCCTTGAGCAACTTTTTGGTCTTGAGGTAGTTCTATTTCAAAGCCATACTAGTGTAACATAGAAAACCTGGGAAACCCTGAAAATCATCTGGTCTGAAACTGCTCCTTCAATAAAAAACCAAACTTTAGCAGAATAGTCCTTCAATCAAAGATTGCTTCCCCAAAACATATTCACTGCCTGGTAACTACTATCGCTACTATAGCTGGTCTTTGGGTGGTTGGTCCATTTGTGTTCCCATTTACAAATTTTATCTCAGGCATCCTTTTTACTTACAGAGCCAAAATTAGTTCAACCATATTCATCCATAAGAAAATCTGCATTAGTTTTTTGAAAGTTTTGCTATGCCAAAATCTTTCTATGTTGCCATCTATTTCAATAGATAACACTATGAAAAGCTAAATGCATTCAGATGCAAGTTATTTGGTGCTGAATACAAATAGTTCCACATCATTTGGTGATACCCAAGAATTTTTAAAGCAACAGAGAATTTCAGGTGCGCCCATATCAAAAGTTTGATTTATTCAAGCTATACTAATCAAATGTTATTACGAACTTAAAAACAGATAAAATATACAGAGCATACTGATATTTTATCATGGCGATGTCCTCTGAATCATCGAGCTGGAATATTGACAAAACTGCTGGATACTATCGTTTCCAAAGTTTCATGAGCTTCATATTGCTGTGGAAATACTCAATTTCAGAAAATTAATCTATTCAAGTATTTCTACG
>JAULBM010313987.1:0-13941 GCA_032357055.1 Geukensia granosissima | reverse complement strand
GATGTCCGGAACCAGGAATATTATAATCGATTTATTTTGCAATATCAACCTGTCGGACCATCGAACTGTCGGACTATCGACATGTCGGACCATCGAACTGTCGGACTATCGACATGTCGGACCATCGACCTGTCGGACTATCGAACTGTCGGACTATCGACATGAACCCCCTAATGTGGCTATAACTTCTAAATTTCCATATACAGGGCTCTATCGTCTCAAGTCAGGACTTGCGGTTATTAGATCCTTCACATGACGAGTTTTTATTGCTTTATTTTGGATAGAAAAGGGTTTTTTTTCTGCTTACATAATACTTCAATTTTTTGGTTCGCTGTAAAAAACTTAATACGTGTTGGGGTGACAAAAATACTCATAACTGCTTTATAACTGTCTACTAAGATTTTCTACCTTCTTTACACTGTACCTGAAAAAGGCTAGGTTGTCATGTTTTACAAATTGTTGTCTGATTTTCAAACTCATCCATTTTCATTCCATTTTAATGTATTGAATATTTTCCCCCGGAGTCCCTGAATTTTATTTTCATTGTGTCATTAAATACATCTAAAAAGTCAGTAGTGACGTTTTACGAAGTAGGGAAAAATTTGCCATCTCAAAAATGACAAATCTGACTAAGGTATTTAAAAAATATTTTTCGCTGGTTGTAAGTATGAAAATAGAGATGTGGCACGATTGTCCTTGAGACAGCCATCCACCAAATGACAGTGGTGGTTGATGATGTTTAACGTCCTACATAGCAAATTAATGCTCTAAGTCCATCGCTGAACTTGAGTTATTTTTGTAGCTTGCGTTGGAACGTTGTTGGAATAATTTGGCCAGGAGGCTAGTTTGATGTTGTATCTTAGTTGACTTGTTGGTCTGTCGTTGTATCAAAATGGAGTTGGTTTTGGTTACATTTTTGTAGCTAAATGGATTAATTTAACTACAACAGAGCAGACCGGTTCGACCGTGAAGTGATTTTCATGGCTGCGTCCTTCCTCAGCAAACCTCAGCATGGCTGGTTGCCAGTGGATCACTGCGTCGAGAGCGATGTAATGAGTTGGTCATTAATATATCACTCCACGTTGTACTGCGGTCAAAATTCCTGCTCGGCAGCACGTGTTGCTGCTTCGATGACAGCAACGTGGAACGAAAAAGTAGAAATGACAACGGATTTTTTTCTTTTATATATAGTGTACACTATATATGTATATTGTCTTGTCTTTTTGAGACACAACAGGGTATTATTTGTACGTTTAAATTCGAGTTCCCATGGGAAAAATTATATTCCCATTTGAATGGTAGTTTCCATTTGAAAAATTTCTAGTTCCGATGCTTACATGGTAACTTTAAAGTTACTTCCTTCTCAGTCCTTTTATTTAGTAAAACAACCTACAGTTCAAATGGGAAATTCATTTTTTCATTTGAACTTTTTTGGAACTACAGTTGTTCCCATGGGAAATATGGATATAACACTCTTTTTGTGCTGCAATACACAAGTCAATATTAGATTTTTTTTTCTTATTTTACAATGTATGCTTACAATTACCGAAAAAAATTAAGGTATCCGCAAAAAATCAACAAAAATATGCCCCGGGTCTTGTTCTAATTATTTCTTCATGACTTTTAAGAAGTGGCTGTGTCAATATAATAATACAAACTATTACAATTATCTGAAAACCATATTATTAACAACTGAAAACGCCTTCTTAATTTAAACTTGGCAAAACACACAAACAAACAAGATTTTTTTCTTAAGAAATATCTGAATGAGCAACATTTGGCTCAAATTCATCCAACTGCATTTATCTGTTACTTTTTTTCATTTATGATAATTTCTTAGCCTGTTCTTAAAAATCGGGACTATATTTAATTTCTTTAGCATTATTTTTTTTATATCCGGGGTTGACCTAATGTACTGACACCTTAAAGAAGACGGTTTGGTAGGTGATAGTTTGCTAGATGCAAAATATGAGTGCCGATTAGATATATCTAATTTTTTGTTAATTTTTAAATGACACATGTGTGAAATATATGTGAAGGTTACTTTAACGGTTGGTACAATGAAAACAAGTTCAATGACATTTGGTGATCAATAAACCACTGTCACTAGTCGTCCACACCCGCTTGTGTAAGTGTCCCAATATTTGACGTATCGTTTCAATTATCAAACATATAATTGTATATTCAAGAAGGTCTTGTTGATCAACATTTTCTCGTTCACTGTTTAAACATTTGTACATATTAAAATTTTGAAATTTTTACAAAGAATTTAAATAGAAAATGGTCGATGCTTTGTCTTTATGTAAAGTTCTTTAAAGAGTTAAGACTTGTCTGAAACTAATTGTTCCTTTCACTTCAGCTTTCAAATAAAATGTTATTGACATTGAGGATTATTTTGAGAAAACGATGTACCCAGATGACGACCCACTCTCTTACAAAATAAATTTGAAGGTTCAGAGCGACAATTCAGTAACCCAATGTGACAGGTTACAAGTTACACTACGTGAAGTGGCAATGAGAATAAAGCCCTGCTAGAAATGTTTTTGATGGCGAGTTTAACCTCATTTAAATTATTAATTAATAGTATGGGCGTTAAATAAACCATATTCTCGTTTCCCTGACACATTATCAGCCTACTACAACGAGTAATGAGGAGGCACGGAATGCTTACCCTTTAGAAACACATGGTTTATCACGGTATTCATATTCGTTTTTATTAGCTTATTTATTCATTTGTTTTTTATCTATATAATTTATTGGATATTTACAGTTTTAAACGTCTTTGATTTGATTACGGATTTACCCGTCTGACGGTTTTGTTCTATCGCCTCCGGACACTGGTGTTTGCATGGTTGCACGGTTTAGTAACGACGTTTTCAGTGTAAAAGATGACGGCAGTTCCTGGCAGTAGGGCACAGGCCTTAAAAAGGTGACGGAACTAACTAACCTGCTGTTTGTTATTTTTCTCAAAATTTTGAGTATTTGGTAAATAGTACTATAAATTCATGCAAGAAATGAGATAATAATCTTACAAAATTCCATGGCAATTTGAGGGTTAACAATGAGAAAGACATTTTATGAAGTAAATAGTAATATGAACGCATAAAGAGATAAATTTTGTAGAATGCTCCACCCCAAACGATCTACTTTAAAGGGGAAAAAATCTAACTGTTAGTAAAATAGTCCGATTTACTGCCTACTGTGATTACTAAATGAATATTTCAATTAAAAAAAGGAAAAATAAAAAACTTTTAAACAGTTCACAACAGAAGAAAGTGGGTAGTGAACAAGTTATTCAGGATTTTAGTACCAAATTGAAAATATAAGAGATATCACTTTAGTGGGTGTGACTAAAGCTCATGAAACAAACTGACAAATTGTGTCCAAAATTTTACCGAAATATATTTACTACAAAGTTTGCTCCCCCTATAGAGCGACAGGGGTATAGAAATAGGCCGTTCGGTTTCTCAAGCCTGAAGGCTGACATTAAGGCCCATTATCTATGTAGAAATATACATGGGGAAAATATGCAATAATTAGATTGGTTGTAAAATTGTGCACAAAACATTTTTCGATTTATAAAAGTTGTTTAGGTTTTCCATTTTCTTACTGAAAATTCCGATTTTTTGGTTATCTTTAGCAATACTACAGTAACAATTTTAATTACTAGCCGTATACGAAGCCAACGTATTTATTTTGGAGGTATGGTCTCAATTGCATTTAATTGATTGATTGATTTGATTGAATGTTGCTTAACGTCCAGTGACAAATATTTCATGCATATTCAGGACGAGAGCATACGAATGAATGATGATGATGAACCATGCTTTGTACCGACACGCTGAGCCGGATATTTAACGTGCTAGCTCACGAAAGCAACAGTCCTCAGGAAGACATGCCACTTTACCCAGACACATTATTTTGACTCTGGGCCAAGCAGTCTTTGCTCTTACTCCTTAATGCTGCGTGCTTAGCGGAGAAGCAGCAAATACCAATGTTAATGTCTTTGGTTTGACCCGGCCGGGGATCGAACCCACGACCTTCCCCACTCGAGGCGAGCACGCTAACCATCACACCACCAAGGCGGTTCAATTGCATTTAAAAAGTTGCTAAATAGCTTAATGTCAATCATGAATCTTTCAAACTGGTGTGCCAAGCGATAGAATATTGTAAGTAGGAACCAATTTCATTATTCTTTTCCCGTTTCTTGAGAACATTATCTTTGATTTGTCATCCCCGTTACCGTGTCATGCATGTCCGCTCCTTCCAAATACCTGACTTGGGTGGATGTTCCGTAAGGGAAATGCTAGACATAATTCCAGACTGATGATAAAACGTGAAGTATTTTCCTGTGTAAAATGAAAGATGTGGAGATTTTGTCACATAGACCACTTCCCAACAAGAAGCAACCTAAAGTTCAAAATCTAGAGGTCTCCACAAGACCTTTAACCTTTAGATATTATATAGATTTTAAAGAAAAACCAAAGTTTAATAAGCTCATTAGACTGATTCGGTCCGTTTTAATATTTTTTTTCTAAATCAATGTTACTTCTCGTAGTATCACGAACGATGAATTTCGGTAAAAATAACTAAAAGATGTATAACTCTTATACTCACCACTCTTGTTGTTTGCATAAATTAATTCGTTGATTCTAGCATTGAATCTGTCTAAAGTTGCTGCGTTTTGTTCCAGAGAATCGTTGTCCTGTTGTGAAAGAGACACCAAGAAAAGACAGGAAATAATTGTCCACAGAAGTTTATTTTGGGGTGGCTGTGTCCCCATGATAGCAAGTGCCTCTTAGTCCTTTTAGTCCTGGTGTTAAGAAGCCACTAAATTTAAATCACTGGACATCTGGGGAAACCTGTTTTTTATCACAAGGTGTTTGGTTTTCGATTTAAATTGCTAAATTTAGTCAATATCGTGAACAGTTTATGAAATCAACGATCAATCTTTACAGGCACTGGTCATGGTTCATAATCTAGACGGTTTACACTTCTCTTTAATATAGGCATAAATGGTGTTAATCTATAAAAAATCTGTATTTATATACGATGGACTAGACAGTTTTTTCTAAGGGAGAAATGCGATTTGCCAACAGGATTCTAATAAATGTTTTATATATATGCAAATTATACTTATTCCTGTATACGGTTCTGCCTCCCACTCAGTACAGGTGAACTACAAATATACATATACCGTTATAAGTTTGTCCAAAGGCTTTTGAGCCAGAAGCTTTTCACTTTAAGAATGTTGAACATCACCTGCACATCTTTCTATATATAGAAGAAACCCGACTCACACAAAAACTTTTGCTTTAACCAAGTTTTAAAATTATAGGATGGATGGTTTGTGGATGGATCATATTTGAGTACATGGCTTAATGAGGGTTCTAGAATGTTACAATAGGAATTTAAGTTATTGGTCTAATCCGAATACAATCATACATTTTTTTAATTATTAATAAATCTAAATGTATATCTGATTTTCCAAGCTCTCCTATTTTCGCACACATAGCTGTTAGGACTATTATTGACTTTATATTTCATTAGATATAGATATCTTACCAGCGGACCCAAGATTTAAATACTAATTAATAAGAGTGTAAAAGAACATGTAAGTTAAGTCATTCCTTCGTGTTCATTTGAAAGCTTATTTAGGAAAAAAATTGAGAATCATGGTAACAAATTGCTAAATCGTGGCAAAGAATTACTTTAGGGTGAGTACGAATTACTATATCGTCGCGGCTACGATTAACTAAATCGGGGCTACGATATACTCATTCAAGTGTAAAATACGTAAAATGATACTGCTATTACCCGAACATTATACATAATGAAATTGTAGCAAAACTTAAAAAAGAGAAACGCATACGACCTCAAGTTCGACATGTTTAGTTGGTAAACCAACGTGTGGTCAAAGGAAAACATTAAAACAAAAACAAACACAAGCAGTAACCTAGGCACTTTAAATATCAGACAGAAAGTCACATAATCCGAATATAGAGAAATTACAATAAATATACCAAACAAATATACGTGCAAAAGAAGCTACCTCTCTAGTGAATGCTCGGAGTTACTGAAAGTAAGATCAGGGTGAGATTCCTTGTGATAAAAAAAGAATACGGAATATATGCCAGAAAGAAACAATCCACATCTTTTCTGGATTGTGCACTGCATAAATTCTCGTTAAGCTGTTGCCGTTAATTCACAAGAATCCTTTGGGACACGAAACAAGTTCCTAAAAATAGCGACTTGGACTTCTTTCTTATATCAAACAGATTGTAGACAAAATAGAAAAAAAAAAACAAACAAACGATCGAAAATGCCACAATTTTACTGCGTAAGAAGCACTTTTCTGGATTAACCTTCATTAGGTTCATAGGGACCAAATATTGAAAAACAGGGAATTACGTGCAGGCGCAGGAAGAGCGTCCCTACCCGTATTACAGTAATTATGACTTTTTATGAAAAGACTGATTGGATTAATTAACTTGATACAGTCTAAAAATATAAGAATTAACAATGTTGGAAAGGTCTTAACTGTATCATTCCAACATCCATTCCAGTAAGCGCCTTTGCGTTACGGTCTACATCCAAGATCGGGGGTGTATCGGTAGAATAACATATTGAGCCATACAAATCACCTAAAAATGTTATGTTAATTTACATTGTCGAGGTATTTTTTTTAACCACTAAGCTTTATCAACAGTTTTTAAATCCATTGAATAGTGTTCAGGATCAGTTGTTATCTAGACCGCTAGTTAATACACCCTGATCTTGGATGTAGACCGTAACGCAAATGCACTTACTTTCATACGGTAATTAAAATATATATATTCAAGAAATACCGTAGAGAACCAGCTTTCAAAAGTTGACAGTTTGGACCATACGTCTCTACTGAAATACAACACCCGGAATTATAGATAAACTAGATGAAGAAAGTCATTTTAGACCGACTGCGTCATTTTCGGTTTGTGGATTTGATACTTTGTAATGCGGTATAAAACATATTTGCAATTCAGTTATAAAAAGGCATAGGGTCAATTTTCCCCGTATCTGTTTCGCTCACAGCAACAAATGTTGTATCCAAACAGACTTATATTACAAATATTAGAATAGAAGATGTGACATGATTGTTCATGGAACAGTCATCCACCAAATAACAGTCGAAATTAAAAGATGATTTCAAATCTTGTACCAAATTGCCTGAAATTTTTTTTTTTTTAATAAAGTCTATTTTTTAAGCAATTTTGAGTCTATTTTCAGAAACTGTACATGTTCTGCCAACATTTTGATACGGAAGGAACTTCACATCAAAACTATAAAAATCTCAAATAAAATGAAACATGTATTAATGTCAAGCAAACAATTGCTTTTTTGTTGCGATGGTCTTTTTGGTGTATTTTTGTATGAAAGGTATACGAATGTGCAAAATATATTTAAAAATAGTTCAAATCTGTTTTTAAGTTACTACTGTATCAGTTGGACCATTTGATCATTTGCAATGTTTAAACTTCAATAATATGTCTATAAACTAACGAGTTTAAGATATTGGTCCAAAAAGACCCCGCACTTAACTTTTATTATTAGTGTAAACAATATTTTATTACGAAAAAAACACAAGTAACATATTTATTATTAAAAAGCAAGTTTGATTTTTCTATGGTAAAGGGACAAACAATTTAGTTTTCCTATGACCACGGCGGTTATAGCTGCAGTACTAATCAACGATATCCTATCGATATTATAGGCCATTAGTTATACCCAATTTAGTTTTCCTATGACCACGGCGGTTACATCTGCAATCAACTATATCCTATAGATATTAAAGGTCATTTGTTATACCCAATTTAGTTTTCCTATGACCACGGCGGTTATAGCTGCAGTACTGATCAACGATATCCTATAGATATTAAAGGTCATTTGTTATGATTTAGTTTTCCTATGACCACGGCGGTTATAGCTGCAGTACTGATGAAAGATATCCTATAGATATTATAGGTCATCAGTTATACCCATGGACGCTGAACTTAGTGTTCGGGTACATTATAGTAATAAATGCTATTTTGAAGGAATTTATTGATTTGTTTATTCAACTGCCTCACTCACAAACTGAATATAGTCCGAAGGACTTAATATAAAGTTTGTGAGTGAAATGTAAATTTTCACATCAATAAATTTCGTTAAAATAGCATTTATTTCTTATAACACCAGTTAATAAGGTGAAAAAAAAATTAAGTGATGCTATAATTTAACTCCAAGGGAGGAACTATTTTGAAGGTGTATTGATTTTGTCTCATGACGTCATCAACATTGGTTTATCGATGTGTAAACTTTTCTGTTGTTATGGTAGTTCCCAGCAGAAATCAGCATTTAACACTATTGTAATTAATAAAAATTATTCATGAATAAATATGAGCCGAATTTGTTGAAGGTCGGGTTTTCGTTTATTAGGACTATGGTTATGTTTAATACAGTGTAGCCCTGAAAATCGTATGTAGTCGGTATAACAAACAGTTCCTTACTTTCAAGCTTATTCGGATAGATGGAGTCTAAGTGAAATATCACCAGCTATATAACGTAAACTAGCATTAAAGGTTTGGGCTGACTTCCTGCCTTGTTCTGCAGTAGACTTTGGTTAAGTCTATGGTGAAGAAATTCAGTACAGTGATGCGCACAATTAGTGCTGTATGGAATGCCGCTCATCTGCAGAAAGACTACATCGTGTCCTTGAAACTCGACAAATTTGTGATCAATCAAGAAGTCTGGCATTTTAAATATCTTCTTCGGTATATTTTGTTCAGAGTTTTTTGTTTGCGGATTAGGATAAATAAGGTCATTTTCCTGCCGATAACAGTGATTCCGTTCCTCTTCAGAAAACAGTTAACTCTTTCGTTTATAAAGCCAAAAACATCTAGGTGATTGCAAAATCATTATATTAATGCCGTTTGAAAAAATCACTTAGTACAGATTCACCAAAGAAACATGCAGAGGATGACAAGTCCATATTTTAGTGCCTTTTATATTAGTGTTAAAGCATCCAATGTAACTCAGTATAGTGATTTAAGAACCAATGAATGTAATGAAGGCTTTTGGGAAAGCGGAGAAAAAAAAACGACTGTATTTTGAAGCAAAAACAACTGATAGATATGAAAATGTATAAAATATATGGGGTGAATGTCCAACCACAAGGAAAATAGAGGGATTTTAAAAATCTAGACAAAGGTGGAATTGATATCACTCCACATCTGCGTAGGAGCCGGGGACTTGGAGTGCAATTGTTGCTACACTTTTGAATGGGTGGCAAAACTATGTTCTCCCCATCCCCCACTTATTGTCATATACATATCAGATACAACTACATTTTATCGGCTTACAGAAACAACTATTTCATGCCCAGAATCCTGACTTATTTTAACCTATGTTACTAATTTTAGAGTTTACAATGCATTGTTCCTCTCCTTCCCCCTTTTTCTGTTGCTTCTCACATTAAGAAATTTGTCCCTCACCTCCAACGTCAGTCCTATGCCTATGCTCCATGTTAAAAGCTCTAAGTCGCCCTAAATGAATAAAACGTGTATACGAAAAATAACACTAGTTGTACCTAATTTAAAAAAAAAAAATGAAATTCGATAGGGACGCCGCCTCCCTAATTCTCTGTTTTCCAATATTTGGTCCCGAGCGTACCTGATGAAGGTTAGTCCAGAAAAGCGCTTCGAACGCAGTGAAATTTAGGCTTTTACAAACGTTAATTTGTTTATTTTGATAAGAGAGAGAGAAGTGCAAGGCACTTTTGTTTTAGGAACTTGTTTGTGTCCCATGGAAATCTAGTGAATATAACGAGAAAATATGCATTGCACAACCCAGAAAAAATGTGGGTTGTGTCTTTCTGACATATTTTCTTTTTTTAAATATAACAAAACATAAAACACAAATACAATTCCTGACATGTGGTGGGTTGAACTAGTTTAGTGGGATCACAACCCGACAAAGGAAAATTCAAAGAAAACAAAGCGGTAACAGACAAATCACAAAGCAACAGAAATTCACAAAATCCGACCAGAGTGTATACACGTTGGCAAATCCGACAAGAGTGTATACACGTTGGCAAATCCGACCAGAGTGTATACACGTTGGCAGATGAATTTGTATCAATAATAATAAAAACAACATAACAGGATAAAATGGTTCTGCAAAAACTGTCATCAATAGTCCTACGTTAACATATATATTTTATTTCAATAGAATTTTACTGAAATGTTTCAGCTTATTTCATTGATTTCTCAACCTGATATTTTTATAATAAATGTTGGGTTTAAATATGAAAACGAAAAAGATATGAAGTAAATGTCAGAGACTACAGAGAGTAGAGCAAATGCTAAAAAAATCTTTTAGGTTGTTAAGAAAACTGCCAAAATTTTTGTCTATATATTTGCATGATTTCTGAGCGAAGTTTATTGACACAAGCATTTAATAACGGATCCTTAAGTAAATAATCATTTTACATGTTTTAACACCATTTTGGTACGAAGGACCTTCTCATCAAAACTATTCAGTCTTGGGAGACAGGACACACAAACATTACCAGTGAATTCATTTTAGTTGAGGTAGTACACGACGAGCATCTCCTGGTGTTAAGTTTTCGGTATGAATGTAATTTTGAAAGATGTTAAGGAGATAACATCACATCTCAACAATAACCGACCGAAAGTTTAAAATCTGGGCGAGACCTCTGATGTGAAATAAAATTGTCATGTCCATCACTTGAAAAATTGTGGATTCTGGACAAGTCGGCTACAATCGATCACGAATTTTTCATGTTTATTTTTAAATTCGGAATTTCCAATTTGTTTTCAATCATGTTACTCTATTAATGTAGAATCGTGATTTAAAGGTATTTTAAGGCTTTTGTCAAAGTTTACATGTATACTGAGCCACATTGAATTAGCAAATGTTAAATGGATTGGCTTAATTTCTTTGAGTTTATTTTAAATGTCAAGTGCAAAATGTAGAACTTCAACTAGGACATAATATAGAACTTTAATCGGAACAAAAAGAATACTGAATGGCAAGCATACTAATACTAATTATTATAAATATTAGTCCTTAGTAGAAAATAGAGAACTTCGAACGAAAGGTATACTGAATGGCATTTGAATACTCAATGACTCACGTTGAATATGAATTGAAATCGTGATACAGTTCTTATGATCACCAGAGCAAATGTGTACAATTTTCCGATGTGACTGAACAACTTTTTGTGAATTAAATAAAAATGATACTAGTCCTTCATTACAAGATAGAATACTGAATGATATCTGTTCCCCCTCCCAGAGGGTGTGCCGGGGGTAGAATAGGCACAGACACTCTGTCCTGGGAACTGGACCCCTGGTAGGCACCCGGAGTAGAATAGGAGCCAAAACTGTGACCGCCATGTTTGCCGTGTGGTGCGACCCGTGTCGTTTGATGACGGGTACCTGCGAGGTGGAGGGCCGAATTTCTCTGGAAATGTGGTTAATGCCTGCATGTGTATGTGTAGCTATGGGTATCGGATGACGACCTCCGTTACACGGAATTACAGAGATACAATTTTGTGACTGTGTGAGCCCGTGGAGCGATCTGATGAGATATTCGTGGGTGCACGGTTTATATGCATGTATGGATCCGAAACTGAGCTGGCCCTGAGTTGAGCTAGACGGGAGGTCGACTTGACCCGTGTCGATCAATCGGTTGGTCATGCCAAGCCGTACTTGATTCTAAATTTCAGTTCATTTTTTTTTCAAAACGTTTCCGTTTCCCTTGGTTTGTCTATTTTCCATTTTGGCATGCGATTTAAAGTGCTGTCTGAAAATCAACTTATTCACTTGTTATTATATGTTATTTCGGACGGTTGTTTCACTGGCATGAAGCTTGCGTATATGTGAAATACTCTATGTGAGTATGTTGTCCTTGTATCCCTGGTACTTTCGGAACTGTATTGGTAGTTTTCTCGCGTGTTTCAGTTTTCCTGAATCACCGCGCATAATAATGCCTCTGTAGCATTTTCCTGAAGGTATACATCCTGGCTGTTGCTCCGAGGCGGGCGGGGAGCAGGGGCAATGAACTATAAAAAATCACCATGAGTTCCCCATCTCAAAATCAATCGACCATTTCAACGCAATCAAATAAACGACGACTTCAACGTTCAAGTGATGACGAAGCTGTTCCTTCAAAAATTAGTAACAGAAGTTCTTCTAATTTTGTTAAATTTATTGTTTTGACCTCTCAAACTGAAAAACATCTAACCAAAATTTCGCCATTTGTGATCCAAAAAACTATTCAAAGTGTTGCAGGAGATGATCAAAAAGTAGCTAAAATGAAAAGTGAAGTCTTCTGGTGGAATGTCAACGACATCAGCAGTCTGAAAACGTACTTGCGCTCAAAACAATTCTGGATATTCCAATTACAGCGACTCCTCACTGAACCTTGAATTTCTGTCAAGGCATTGTCCGGGACAGAGATCGTGACCTGTCTGATATGAGCGAAGAAGAAATAATCTGTAACGAGCTAAAACCTCAAAAAATCTGAAGGACAAACAGTAAAACTCCACACTTAGCTCCTCACATTTGCACTTTCGTCAGTACCAAAGCACATTTACATTGGCCCTTACAAGATTAAAGTTGACATATATGTACCTAACCCGACCCATTGTTTCAAATGTCAAAAAATTGGACACGGGAAGAGTTCTTGTCGCGGTACAGAGAAATGTGTCAAGTGCCGAGGAACACTCCAGTTTTGAATGTGATGGTACTGTGAAATGTTCCAATTGTGGTGGAGATCACATGTCAAATTCTAGAGTGTGTGAGCATTATAAAAAAAGAATTTGCCATTCAAAAGCTCTAGGCTGAAGAAAAAAATAACTTACTAAGAAGCCCGTAAACGATTATCTGTCCCGAACAATGCTCAATCTACTTCTTTTGCTGATAAGGTGAGAGGTATACCTACAACAAGGACTCTCGAAACTCAGACTGTTTTTACTTGGCCAAACGGTAACACACTTCCTATTCTTGTTTCTGAATTTGATTCTCAAAAAATCTCTTCTACTTCTAAGACACCCTCGGCATCAAGCTCATCGCAAACATCAAGCACCTATCTCGCTTTCAATCATTTTTAGATGGCCGACATATACGCCAATTCCGAAGTGGAGAGGAAAATGCGAGAGCATTTGAGTCGAGGACGTAAACTTAATACGTCTTCAAGGGCTGATAGCGCTAAACAGAACAACCAGTCAACGAAATGTTCACCAAACACTTCTACATCAAAATCTTCATCTCCTAAAAAAGAAAAAAATTCACAGCAAAAGAACCGCTCCGCTTTGTCTGATAAAACTGTTAAACCGTATTCAGATTATTTAAAAAAGGCCGAAAAGGCTCTCCATAACAAATACAAGGTTCTGTCGTCAGCAGACATCTACGACGACGAAGCAATGGATTCCTCCATTTGGAGAGATTCGTCAGGATCTAAGTCCCTAGGTCGAGGTCGACAAATCAACAAGACTTTAAAGTTGCTCTCCCAACACCGATGAGCGACGTCAGGGGAAAATATCCCAAATTCGCCCTCCTCCGGAATGAGTCATATCATACAATGGAATTGCCGAGGTTTAAAAACAAACTTTATTAAAATATCCCTTTTAGTCCAAGCCTTCCTTCCTGTCGCCTTTTGCTTACAAGAAACACATATAAAGGAAACTGACACAATTAACCTTAATAAATACTCTTTATATTCCACATGTGTGAAAGAGAACGAAAGAGCGGGCGGCTCATCAATTTTCGTTCGAAATAACATTACGCTCTTTTTATATTCGTCAAATTCTTTACTTGAGCAAAATAGTTTAAAAACTTTAATTGATCAGCTACCTTCCCCATTTATTATAATGGGCGATTTTAAAACCCATAATCCGAT
>JAULBM010313976.1:0-13942 GCA_032357055.1 Geukensia granosissima | reverse complement strand
GTTCACTCCAAAATTGGCTGCTATTTGGCGATTACTTAGGCCGGCGCTGTTCATGCCAACCGCTTGCCAGCGTTCGGCGATACTCATTTTGAAAAAGCTTTTTCAAATAACCATTAAAAAAAGATGTCAAAACAATTTTGTGTTAAATTTGAAAGCATGATTTGCGCGAAACAGGTTTTTGAAACCTTATTTTAATGTTCAATGATTCATCGATTGACATCTTACTTGTATTTTTCATAAAGTAAATGATGGTCAATTTCATGTACAAGTATAATTGTCTTATTAGAAAAATATATTGGAAAATACTTTGGTTATGCTTAACTTTTGGCGGACTGTTTTTTTTTATATTCAAAGCAAAATACTACAACTCAAGCAAGGGCAAAGCATTTAACGAAATACTCCGTAATAATATTTAAAAGAAAAATATGTTAACTATCCCAGAAAGACAAAAGCTACATCTTGCATACGTTAATAAAAATATTCAAAGGCCAAATTTAACTGTCTGTAAAGCGCTTTAAAACACCATTTCAATATCCGACGAGAATTCTATAGTCAAGATATTACATCGAAGCTAAATTCTAATGATTTAAGTGATATTTTCCCACTGTCGTGACTATAATCCGTTCATATACCAGTTGTGACTAACATCGATTTTGACTATACACTAATTTTGTCTACTGCGTAACATGACGGGTGCCACTAGTGGAGTAGAAGTTGCTTACCCTTTCGGAGTACCTGAACTCACCCTGTTTTTGTAGAATGTGTCAAGAAATACCAAGGGGATATTCGAGGAAAAGGGTAGGGTTCGTGCTACTCCAGCTTTAGTTTGCAGTGTAGTGTTGTGTGTTCAATGTTTGTCTTTCGTTTTATTTTGTTGGCCATGTTCTTGTCTGTCTTCTGACTTAACGATTTGCATCTGCCACTTTGCTATCTTAGAATTCCTTTTGCTACATTCTTCTTCTCTCAACCATGTTGTCGATACTTTTTATTTTGGTATTTACAAAATACCATTTTTCTTCAGCTATCAATACAATAAAAGTTTCCCGAGGTCATTCTCAGCGCAGAGCTATAATTGGTATCCTGTCATGATCACTACATAAATGCCTATACATTTTCCGTAAATCTGTTAAAATTACTAGAACTTTCTAAACTACACTTAGGCTTCCTACGCTTACTTTGGACTCCGATTTAGCTTGTTTTGGTTTCCGATGTGCGTAATAATTTTCATTTTTAAACCGGATTTTCAACATTATGACCTCGAGCAGTGCTAACGAGCTGTCAATGGACAAAATGGTCACACAGTGCATTAAAATAAAAAGGTTTTTTTTTTGTCATACTTTAATTACATTAAATCCACATGGACGTCTTAGTTACAAAGTACCAATAATATTCTCAATTGTGTTTGGATTTGGAATTGCTGTCAGAAACAACGAGTAAATTCGTTTCGGTACATTGTGTTTTGTTTTATTTTAAAGAATAAAACGGAATATATGCCAGGAAGACACAATCCACATCTTTTTCTGGATTGTGAACTACATCATTTCTCGTAAAGCTGTTGTCTTCATTCACTAGATTTCCATGGGGCAAGTAATAAGTTCTTCGAAATAAGTGCCTTACATTTCTCTCTTTTATCAAACAGATTGTTGACAAAATGGACGAAAATGAAAATTCCTAAAGTTCACAGCGTACGAAGCGCTGTTCTGGTTTATCCTTCATCGGGTTCGCCCGGGAATAAATATAGCAAAGTGTCGTTATTAATATTTTATTTTTAAAAACCGAAATGAAATTCTAATCAATTTTTAATCAATTGACAAGATTATAAAATAATCACAAAGAAATTGGTTTTCATAATCTGTAATTTTATAGACAATCTTAAATTTTTAATTTAGTAGTTAATTAGTTTTTAAATAACATGGTTAATGAAAAAGAAAGGATTCATTTCTTTCTTTGAAACACTATCTTTATTTTAATGTCTATGAAATTAAAAAATATAAGCCTATATTGACGTCAAGACTGTGCAAAACCTAGAATCTAAAATCTTCTAAAGAAAATGGACATAATGAAATAAAACACAAAACTAAACTAAATTAAAGAAGAGCCATCAAACCAGTAGAAGAAATAAGTGGTATATGTTTGTATTGTTTTCCCGCATCGAAAACGAACACAACTCGAGTAGAGAGAGAAAATCAAGTCTGAATAAAAATCCTCTGAAGTCCACTTCATTGAGCTAGACTCAATCAGATGCTCTTCAGTCCAGAAAATACATAAACTGAGTTTGCTGACACAAACACCAAAAACCAACAAAACGCGTGTCAGTTTACACAAATGTGTCAAACACTTAAATTGTGGCAATGATAACCAAGCCGTCCTTGCAAAAATAATTATTGAATGATAAAAACAAGTAATAATGTAGGTTAAAACATTATTTTCAAAATAACTACAAAATGTAGTTTAATTTAACCGTGTTAAAAATATTCAGAATATCTGAACGGATTCTTAATTATAAATAGAGTTACAGAAGTGTTTTTTATTCACATGAGACTCAATGAATCATATTGAAATCGTGCAGTTTATAAGAAATAAAGACTCATATTAAGTCGTAAATACTCAAAACTCAATATATAAGTCTTTAAAACGAAAACTTAAATTTATCCTATTGAATATAACCGGGTCTTATTTCGGTTTTTTTAAAGGTCAGAGACCCAACGGAAATTAGTCTTAACGACCAGACCAGACTAGCAGGTCTTTTTAGTTCTGACACAAAAACATGATAGCATAGCAAAGGTCAATTTATTCAACTTTGCGAGTGAAATATTTCGTAGATGACCCAACTGACCATTTGGTAACAAGTATTGTTTTCATGAATCAATCACTGGCCAGAGTTGTTATATATTTATTTTCCTCACTCTGGCATGTGAGCCGTACGGGAGAAAGGGGACACTGAAAGCTTTAAGGACATTTATTTAAATTAGAATAGGCAAACTTAAAACATCAATGTGTACGAAAGCGACACCTACTTTGAAAGATCCAGATGTTGGTCTAACTCTGTTTATCATTCAAGACAATATGTTGTCGTGCCAGCAGACAAGGTCCAAAATGATATATATTATCATACCTTAGTATATGTTCTCTTCACTGAACGTTACAAGAAATAAAAGTACTACTTTTCCATTGATTTGAATTTGTCGGAAATCACTATTGGGGGGTTGAAAGTTATTAACGTCCTACACAGCAAACGCATTCTCTCAGTCGGACGGTCCTGTTCACGATTCTCCAACATTTAATAATTAAGGTAATCAACCTCCAATCAATGTTAGGGATTAGGGGCCAACAAAAGGGTTGACAACTAACTATTTACCTGTATAAGTTTTTATGTCAATATTTTAAAAGTATTTTCCTGTTTGAAAAATACAAAATTACCAATGTTAAATAAATGTGGAAAATTTAGCTATGCTATATGTAAAATCAAGGAGTAACCACTCATCAGTAGCATTAGAACCGAAACATAGGAAGTCCAAGATTTAAATATTGCAAAAGAAGCAATCAATTCATATAACAAATTTTCAAATTAACAATTCTATGGACTTTTTTGGATTTTGAAGATTTTCGGGCGTTGTATAAGTAAAATGGAAAGAAGATTATATAGATATATATTTTATAATATAGAAAAAAAAAACAAATAAAAAATCTGAAGACGAAGTATTTTGTGATTGGAGTCAACGATGGATTTTTACAGATTCTCCTTATGCTTACAGACGGTTACGGAATTTCTCCACTCGAGATAGTTATGGTTAATCATATGGTGCACAGACCAAAGTAGCCGAAAAGGGATATTTTTTGCGGGATATTCATTTTAATACTCCAATAATATGTTTTAAAATTTAAATCAAAGCCTTTATTCAAACGGATCTGTTGGACAAGAATCTTTTTAATTTTTTAAAATAATTTTTAAATAAGTCAATTTTTACTCTGCATGGAATTTTCCCCATCAGACACATCAGGGACTGCCAATTTCATACTGTTTTGAATTTATTAATATAATATTATAAAACTGAAATATTTTATTGAATTTCATGGTTTAAGATATGATAATGAGTGATCAATAAACACATGAAAGAGCTAACAAAAAGATGATACACTCACAAACAAACATAAATTGTGGTAAAGTATAGGGATAGAGGATAGATACCAGCTAGATAGGAATGTCCTCTTTAAAAATCCGATTACAATTAAACATTTTTTGTGTTGGACAACTGTGAACACACCCTTTGAAAGGCCTCATATTCTCCTATGTTGTTTTAGTCCAAGGTAATTAAAATTAAAAATGTTGGAGAAACGTGAAAAAACATAGTTACAACAACTATTAACTGGGTAATAGTTCTGATGACTATTTACCCATGACGTCACCAAAGACATTCGAATATCCAACAAACAATGAAATAGACCTAGTATACTCTAGTGGTCACTGAGGTCTACATATCAAAATAATATCGATTCTTTTCTAAGTTGTTTTTTCGGAATAATAAACGGTTATTTAATGTGATTTCGGCAAATAGCTATTTAATTTTTTCTTCGACTTTGACTAATTTCCCTCATATTTGCGTCGAGAAATATTCAAATTTCGGGTAAAATAAAATAGCTATATCCCCCATGCCATTTAATATATGGCTGCAATATTACATCGACTGTTTAATTAACTAGTTAGACATGTGAGTACACCTGAAAATCAAACGTACACGGATACCACACCTTCAAAAAAGGAGATAAATGAAGTACTATACGTACCCCCTAGCCGCGTTTAATTGCTTGATCTGCCAAATGCTCCACCAAGCCATTATTTAAGCTTTAAACTTCAATTTTAACCCATATCAAGACGGTTCGCAAGATATACTGCAGCACAAACTATACAAGAAGTGTTAATAATCGAATGTGGATACGTAAGAACTAGAAAGACATGATCGACATTTTAAACTCAAGATATTTTTCCTCTTGTAACAGCATCAATCAATTTGACCTTTCAGTCCCGTATACAGCCATACCATTCACATTTCTCAAATGAAAAAAAAAAGATCTTATTCATTTGAATTGAGAAAGACGACACATACTACATCACTTCAGTAGAACTGAAACATTCTGTGTTCAAAGCAACATAAATTAAAAAAATCGAAATATATAGAGAAGGATATTATGAAATTGGTAGCCTTCCAAGTTGACAACATTAATTATGTTTATTAAACGAGTTTTTAGAAGACGATCGGCATTCCAATTGGCCTTTATTGTGCTCCTAATCTCGCCGAGTTTGAGGCAGACTTCAGCATTCACAAAAGAAAGAAAGAAAGTAAGCGTAATTTTTTTTATTTCAGCTTCCGTTTTATAGATGATGCTGTCTTACCAATATACGATTCGTGAATTATCCACAACTCACCTTCTTAAATGAGCTTGAAGTTAAAGACGCATCAAAGTTTACATCATACGATGATCTTCATCTCGAATAAGACTATATTGGAAGGCTCTAGACACAACTACATAAAATACGTTATGGTTTCAATCTTCCAATAGTCAACTTCTTATTCAATGGCAGTAATATTCCAGCTGCCCCGGCGTACGGCGTTAACGTCTTCAAGCTCATTAGTTTTTATGAGCATGTGTCTAATAGAACAACATTCAAAAGAAACATGTAGCTGGTTCATTGTACTAAAAACTTCTCACACAGGGAAATGTTGTTCCTCAGTTGAAGTCATCACTCAAGACATTTCACGGTTGACACAATAATACTGTCAGTAAACCAAGAACAGTCTGTTCATATTCTCCGGCAGAAGGTTGTAATCCTCTTCCACTCAAATGACTTATGTCGGATTGGAATATAACAATAAAAGGGTCTTTAAAAAGGCAGGAACTACATGTCCTTCCTGAACACACACATAAATTCCGTCCCGATTTTTTCGTGGAGTCCGCCTTGTTCATCATTGTATGTTTGATTTCAGTTTTATATGTAAATCCAGTGTAGAATACCCATGTGAGAGATCAAAAGTGCAAAGTCCAAAGTGACAAGACATAAAGAACAAAGGCTTGAAATCCTCGAAATCCTTTACAGAACAGGAGTGGGATCAGGTGTGTCGGAAGGGTAAGCGTCCCCTGTACTGCGCGCAGCACCCGTCGTTAACTCTACGTGTAATGTTCAGTCTTGTACATGTTCTTGAGATTGTCTTATTTGTCGATTTGTTCCCTTTTATTTCGTCCTTCGGTTTACTTTCGCTTTCTCTTGGATCAGCTGATCAATGTCTCTGAAACACCGTCTTTTGTGACTTTAAAGCCCTACACTTACGTCATAGACAGGGACTGCAATGTTATGTCACGGAGTCTTTTAAAAGACAGTGGTATGCTGAAAACCTTCAACTTGAAACTAATTGTTTATCATACAATAACAATGTATAATTACAGAATCATTTTTGTGTAAATCTTCGATGGTGAAATCACTGGAATTTCATGAAATGGTATTTAAAACTGACCCATCAACATTTTGAAACATCTGTGCTTCGTTTTGGGAGAATGTTAAGCTCTCAGCTTGTTAAAAATTCCTTTGCAACAGCTCTTGATGAGTAGTCGTTGGTGGAAGATGCTTAAGCTATTCCCCCTTTACACAAAACCATCCTGTGACTAGAAAACAACAACCAACAGTTAACCTCATTAATGATTTATAATTTGATAACTTGTAATCATGTTGAATATGCATGAAAAATTGTCCACTGTACGTTACACAACCATAAACAATCAAAAGAAACTGATGGAAGACTTCAAAAAGGGTGTTCTCTAAAGTGTACAGTCTTTACATTGTCTGACCTTTGAAAACTGTTCGCCCTGGAACAGGATCAAATATTGAATTGGGGGATCATATTCTTGGTAACTGTGAATACAAGAATATATGGAATTGAGTAAAAAGGTATATGAAACGTGGACCCTTTATTCGGCATTTTTAACTTAACGTAACGGGTTTCTTTGCAACCATTCTAAATATAAATTTATAAAATTCTAAATATATAATTTATGTATTATCGTGTTTTTAATCAATTACATTAACAAATGGTGGACATTCATATGGTCATCAATCTCGTTTCTTTTATCTATTTTTATTGTTATGAATCACGATTTATGGAAAATATCGAAAAAAGTTAATTTAAAAACAGAAGTTGGTAAACAGTTTGCTAATATTAATAGATATTACCACGATCGTTTTGCTTTGAATAATCCGGATTTAAGGACATCTAACATTGCAAACACATGTTCACTCAATCCCCTAAATGCAATAAAAATATCTAGATAGGAAAGCTTCTGGTTTATTGGTATTAAGACAGCCATACAAATTCAAACAAATTTGATATTAACATGAAAATTTCGGCCCTAGCTTAATAATGTTAAAAAACGACACTACAGGCTCCTGGTTTTGATAATATCTTGTGGGTTAAACATGAATATTTTCAAGGTTTATCGAAATATAATGTATGGTAAATCACCATGCCAAGGTTATTGTTTCTTTTTTTAGGACGTACCTTAACCACATAAATATTGTGTTTGCATTGGTTCGATTGCTTGTGTATGCATTATGTTAAATTCTTTTTACAAAAACTATTTTTTATTGAAAAACATCTTATTTTTTATTCCTTTAGTTGCCAATATACAGCAGAAATTACTCCGGGTTAAATAATATGGCAGGTTTTAAGACAATAGAAAATACATTTTATACGACATACATGTACAATTAAAGACATAACCGTTTTATAACCTGCAAAATGCATTTATAATTACCTTAAAACAATGCCTAATAGAATGTTTGAAAACCTTAACAGCGACAAGGCAAAATTTAAATCGGATACCAATAAATCTGCAACATTCTAAAATATATTATTCCTCTTACTAGATCAAGAGATGAAACTTAGACCAATAACAACTATCATCTTGTAAACTTCCTATATTTATGCTTTAATATCCCTATTTTTCTTTTATGTATCAAAGTAGTTCCGCCATTTATGCAAAACTTGGAAATGATTATCGCCATTTTAATGGATAGTTTTTTGTTGACAGATTAATTCTGTGGCGTGAGGGAGTGTCGTGCGGAGGACAGAAGGCGTTTACCATTTGGAACAACTTGTCTTTTATTTTTAGAAAGTTTATTGACCCTAACTTTAACAAATGATAAATATAATACTGCTACAAGATAACACACCTTTTACTCGTCTTTAATGATTTTTTATAAAGCTAGGACTGTCTTCAGTTTTCATTAACGTGCAAAATGTAACATAATTTTATTTCCTCAGGATCATTACTTTCAATTTCAATTTAAGTCTAAATGAAATGAAAACACAAACCCCGAAGAGATACTTTTTTAACATTGTTAACTCGTGGGAGAATTAGATTGAACAATATCGTTTGATCTTGTTTACATAATATCTTTTAGTTACATAATGTTTTATGCAAGATGCAGACTTGAAAATTTAATATCGATAACTCCCAAGAAACTCATGATGGAGGACAATTACACATTGCTATAAGAGGCGGATAATAGTACATGTAATGACAAATTCCTATCAATTAAGACAATAACAAAAATTACATCTCGACTAAATATATCCTAGCGAAATAGAAATTAAAGTGACCATAAATTCAACAAATTTTGCCCCATACCTAGATTTATTCCTAGAAATTTACCAAGATGTAAAACTTGTTTCTACACTTTTCGACAAACGTGATCATTTCAATATCCTTTTGTAAACGTTCCATATTCATGTGGCATTATTCTTACTCCCCCTGCATGCGGTTGTTATGTGTCTCAGGTCGATACTATAGTTCTCGTGTCTGTTCCGAGTAGCAAGATTTTCCGAAGTAAGCATTGCTGTTGTCGCATAAATCACTTAAACAAGGGTACATTCAATCAAAGTTGAAACTGGAACCTTCGTAAATTCTATGGTCACCATCATGAATTGGTAGATCCATATGGTATCAATGTATCTCAACTCGTTATTGACCTGTTACCGGTAATTCACCAATAATTTGACCTCTTCCCGCATTGACGTTATATATCCCGGATTAGAGTTAAAGAATTCCACGACGGGTTTTACGTATAGGACAGGGGATACTTATCCTTTATGGACACCTGGTCCCACTCCTGTTTTGAAAAGAATTTTGTGGATTATAAGCTTTGTTCTTTTATTTTTTGTTTTATCTTTAAGTTTGTTTCAGTTTTGTTTCAGTCTTGTCTCTTTGACTATGCGCTTCTTATCTCTCACATTCACGGTGGGTATCGTTGTCCTGCGATAAACTGATTTTTTTCAAGTTTTTGTACCAGTTTCCTGGCTTTTTTCTCCAAAAATGTATATATACACATTAAAATTGTATAATATAGAAAAAAACTACAGGTTGATTAAAAAGAAAAGACAGTACATAAAGATAAGAAATGAAAATGATTCACAATTGTCTTTTAAGAACGGAAATCGGTGATGTAGTTAAAAAATACAATATATATTCCAAAAACGCATTATATAAATTTACAGTTTTGCTTCTGTACGAAAAGTTGCAATTTCCTATTTTCGACCCCACAAATAAAAAATAAAGATCTATCAACTCATTAAATAACAAAAACCGTAAAAAAATTCATCGAAAAAGGTAATTCTGACGTCCTGGATTTTTTACGGAGCATCCTGGTCCATCTTTGAATAAAATTTAATTTTAAAAAATTTTGACTCAACGAAAAATAAACGTAAATGTAACTAACTTATTTTAGTAAACCAAACGAATTTTGCCACAACAAAAGTGAACCTGTTTCAAAAGTTTTACAGTGAAATATATCATATAATATATCGTTGGAATTCTAATTTTTTGCCGCAGCTGAAGCTGTAGCTAATAATTCATTTTAACATGAAATAAAAAATTTCCCCATAGGGCCTAATGTTATTTTTGTAAATTTGCTTCATTTTGATGGTGCAATTAACCAATGGGCTCTGGTAGCAAGACATGATAAAAATTTTATTATTGGTTTTATGACAGGTAAAAGATAACATTTTAGGAATAAAGTTTAATTATATACTGGTTATAACAATGAAGGGGGATAATTGATCAATGAAAACATGCCATTGTGAGACTTATTTTTTTAATGTCAAAAATTTAATATAGAGGGGTAATGGGGATTTTTTTGTGTTGAGGAAAACTACAATTTCAACTGCAGGATGAGTTACGGCAAAAAATTAGAACAGCAACGATATAAAACATGATAATACTTCATAGCTGAACTTTCGATATATTTTGACTTGAGTCGTGGCAAATTTAGTTTGGTGTACATTAATTTACCCGATGCCTTTTCATTTTCATGTCTACAACTAAATTTAAGCAACTGGCTATAAGAATTATACTCTATGTCAGGCTTTTCTGGAGTGTGATTTTCGAGCTTTATAAAATTATTTTCGAGTTTCTGCCTTTGTATTTATATTCAATCAATAGAAAGAATTATCCCACAGTTAACGGTTTATGTTTAACGCCATTAAATAACGTTTTAAATATTATTATCTGTCCATGAAATTCTCTACGAAGATTTAACATCTTCGTTTTGGGCGGGAGCGCTTAAGTTTTTTAAATTTATTTAAAAACCCGTGCACATTTCTTTTGTTCGGACATTCTCTTGCGATTCATATAAGGAAAATTACTTTTAAATATCCATTCAAGAGCACCTCAAACCATTTTTGCATGTTATCTAATCCTAGTTTAATTACTTAATTAATACGCAGCGTTGACAACGTGTACTCCCGGTCTCGCCCTAGCGCGTGCAAAGAGGCACTTCCGGCAAAAAAAATGACTGACTTTACAATGTAAAATTCCCATAGAGAATTAAAAACTCGGCGCAACTTAAATTCCATTGTGATTGCTAAAAAGTATTATTGCAGTTTACTAGCACTTTTTTCAATCTACAAAATAAACACTATTTTATAAGAATAAGGCAGACAGTTTTCTTCCAAAACGTTTTTTCCCGTTCCAACAAACTCTGACTTAGAGTTTAGTGTCCAAATATTGTTTCAAAGTTGTTATTAATGTACACACCATGGAATAATCACAATGCTTTACATGATTTATTAAATTATAAAAATGTGTTCAGGGCAAGTTTGTACTTTAGTTACTAATATTTAGCATGTTTATTAGTCTTCAGTTCTATGAATATTATAAAACATAAATTTCATCTGTTTCCCATCTGAAAGAACTTCATTTACATGCCTTTAAAACTACGCAAAGCTAGAAAGATAGATAATTAGATAGATAGATAGGTAGATAGATAGAAAAATAGATAAGTTAACCAGCCAATATAAAATAGAAGATGTGGCATGATTGTCCATGAGACAGCTATCCACCAAATATCATTCGAAATTGAACTTCTACCTACAGTCTGCAATAATGAACCGGATTCCATATTATAACAGAAGTTGTAAAAGATCCCCGAGATACGAAACGTGAAACTATTAATAAAACATGACAATCAACCCTATCTATTTTAAAAATGGTGAAGTTGTATTTAACAGGTAAAAAAACAAACTAATTAGTTGTCGCCAAACAGAATGACACTGTTATGATAGCTTTGTGTGTTACATTTTTAACGAAATTCATGGAAACGAATACCTTAGTATGTGTAGATAAGATATTTCACTGACGCCCAACATGATGTTTTCACCAGGAAAAAAATATCATGTTATGCAGCTACTAGATTCCCAACGAAAGGTAAAAACCAAGGAATTTGAAAATTTATAGAATGGAATAAAAATCTATTTATCTAATGATTATTTTGTTATATAATCAATTCATTTACTGAGTTATAGAAATGAAGGGCAAGCGTAATATGTGATAGTACCAATACCACATTTAGTTTTGAATTTTAAATATCCAATGTATTTGTTTACATTTCTTTTCTTTAGTTAACAATTTATAAATTATATGAGTGAATGAGCTGAGATAAAATTCCAACCAACATTATAATAATATCGAAGTTAAAATGATACCATGATTTTATTATGAAAGAAACCTACATATTGCTTCAAAGTTCAGGATGATAATATAAACATTGTATAAGAGTAAGTATTTTAATAAATAAATGTATTTATTAAATGAAGAAATAAACAGTTATGTAAAAATATATGTAATATAATAAAGTCCTGATGACGATTTAAAATTACAATCAGTAATATAAATTTAACTTTCTAGCATCAAATTCAGTGACTATTTTAGTGTGCGATTCTGTGACTTCCTATTCCAAACAGGATCAGTCGTCTGTGTGACGTCACTGCTCTCTACAACAAAAAAACAAAATGTATTTGTTATATAAGATATGTCCGAATGAAAAGGGATTTTTGATAGTAAATTTTAATTTCTAAAGTTCATATGGCAATGCTTTTATCTATATTGATTTGAAAGAAAGAAAAGTAAATATAGTATACACACAACTCTCATATATGTAAACTATCATCCAGCACCAATAAAATGGGGAGCAAACATTGTATTGTAGGCCAAAAATATTACAAAATAAACAGTGATGGTCGAATAAGTCCCCCTTTATATACCAGGTCTTGTTGTTTATTGATCATTTGACCAAAATATTACGTTGAAACATTTCAGATATATAGAAGTATAATTTTTTTTTCAGTTACATAATGACTTTATTGTAATAACTATGACAACGATTTAAATATAAGTTCCAATATATAAGTACATACCAAATAGTGCTCACTAATCTAAATACAAAATTACCAATGTTAAATGAATATGGAAAATTTAGGTATGCTATATGTACATTTCAAGGAGTAACCTCTCATCAATAGCATAAGAACCGAAACATAGGAAGTCAGAGATTCAAGTATAGCAAAAGAAGTATTCAAATCCAAACAAATGGAAGCCAAATTCGACGGCAGGGATCTATTAAGTGTGTTACTTTTCGATGCCTTTCCGTATTTTCAGTGTTTTAGAATTTAAGCAAATGCAGCAAATTTTTGTAAAATATTGTTTGATAAATTTCATGTCAGACAATTCTGACAACTGGGCCGTTGAATAACCCCTGGAACCAATTTTCCACAAGCAGAGGTATCGACCCGGTGGTTTCAAAATACAAAGTTACCGATGTTAAATAAATATGGAAAACTTAGGTATGCTATATGAACATTTCAAGGTAACTTCTCAACAGTAGCAAAAGAACCTCACAGTGACTGCATTTGAAGTCAGTCATTATAGTACATTAGATCTTTTTGGTTTCCTATTTTGATTTGTTTGGATTTGAGATCTTCTATTGCTATATTTGGATCTTGGACTTTCTATGTTTTGGTTCTAATGCTACTGCTCGAAATGTACATAAAGCAATAAAAAAAGTTCCTAATATCTATTCTACATTGGACAATTTCTGTTTTGAAACCATTGGGTCGAAGCCTCTGCTGGTGGACCAGAAATGGCCTCGAAATGTATTGCACTTCGTAGTTGTACCTGCCGTGGGATTTAGCTTCTTATTTCTTTTGCTATGTTTGGACCCTGGACTTCCTATGTTTCGGTTGTAATCCTCTGATGATAGCTACTCCGTGAAATATACATATGACATGTAATACTGCTTCATATTCATTCCACAATCATTATGGTAATTCTGCATTTTTAAATAAAGCCATCTTTAAATTAACACTTTTACAGTTAACACAAATAGAAATATTGATATATGCTAAAAAGAGATCCTCGTGAACTACAGGTCGGACATCAAAGAAAATGAGTCAGATCTGGCTTAATTATACTGGATACCAAAACTACACAAGTGTCTATATAAGAAAGATATATTGCGAGTTCATCCAGGGGCTCCACCAATCCTCTTCCGGAGCACCTGAGTCTACCCCCAGTTTTTTGGTGGGGTCCATGTTGTTCATTTGTTTTTTAGTTTTTAGTG
>JAULBM010313965.1:0-13942 GCA_032357055.1 Geukensia granosissima | reverse complement strand
ATGGTAAGCTGACCTACTGTGTAGGATATTCTGACAATGGTAAGCTGACTTACTGTGTAGAATATTCTGACAATGGTAAGCTGACCTACTGTGTAGGATATTCTGACAATGGTAAGCTGACTTACTGTGTAGAATATTCTGACAATGGTTAGCTGACTAAATGAAAGATAGAAATTTAGAAAAGATATATCATCCATCTGATATGCGGAACATAAATACACCTTTCCGTAGACAGGAAGAAAAGTGGATGAGAAAACTGGGAACGACAATGCCGTATGGTTGCAACAACAGAATTGATAGTATAGGCAATTTATCAAGTCCCTTATTCAAATAAGTACAAATTAATTTTTATAATTCTTGATATTAGAAACAAAATTACCATTGTTGAATAAATATGGAAAATTAGGTATGCTGTATGTACATTTCAAGGAGTTACCTCTCATCAGTAGCATTAGAGCCGAAACATGGGAAGTCAAATATTCAAATATAGCGAAACAAGCACTCAAATCCAAACAAATCGAAATGGGAAGCCAAATCCGACGGCGGATATATACTAAGAACATTACTTTTCAAGGTCTTTCCGTATTTTCAGTGTTTCAGAATTTTAGCAAATGCAGCAAATTTCTGTAAAACATTGTTAAAAAATTCATGTCAGACAAATCTGACAACTGGGCTGGTGAATACCCTCGGCGACCAATGTCCCACCAGCAGAGGTGTCGACCCAATGGTTTCAAAATACAAAATTACCTAGGTTAAATAAATATGGAAAATTTAGTTATGGTATATGTACATTTCAAGGAGTAACCTTTCATCAGTAGCATTAGAAGCAAAACATTTAAATGTAGCAAAACAACCACTCAAATCCAAACAAATCGAAATGGGAAGCCAAATCCGAAGGTAGGGATCACTACTAAGTGCATAACTTTTCAAGGCTTTTCCGTTTTTTCAGTGTTTCAGAACTGGGAAGCCAAATCCGACGGTATGGACTCTCATCAGTAACGTCTCATGGACAATCCTGCCATTCTCCTATTTTTATACCGCTTATTCAAACCTGTAACCTTGCATGTAAATGAAAAGGAAACTCTTTCGTTTCTTTTGCTTTTCTTTGCTTACAAAGATTTGGACGCCATTACTCTTGGCAATATCCTACACCAGAAATCTGTAACGGCCAAAATGCCACCATATTTCAAAGATCAACCTATTCCAATTATTACTACACCGAAACTTAACCCATTGCACCAACGATATTGAAGGGTTTATTGTAGCATCTAAGTACTGAATGCTAAACCTCCTGACTGCTCTTGCTCTGCAATTCCCCATTCAAATAAGGTCCTTCTGGCCACGTCATTACAGAAGATTTGAATTTTGTCGAAAACCAAGCTCTCAAAACATCCTTTTTAAAGGACCTAAACAGTCCATCAACTTGAAATACACCTTTAAGCTATTGATAGATTTTGTAAAGGACTATGCCAGAAAATGGACAAAACAAGAGAAGGGGTGTTGATACCCTTCCAGAATGGCTGAAATCTTTAAGATGACTTACTCAAAATTAAAACATCAATGCATACGAAAGCGACATCTATTTTCAAAAATCCTGATGTTGTCAAAACTCTATATATTATTGATAAGAAATAAGCTGTCGTGCCAGCCGATAAGGCCCGAAATTATGTCAGTTTTGTCTTCCTTTGGCATTTCCTCTAAAATTGAGGACTATGATCTCCCTTTATTGTATTGGATACCAAAGTTATAAATTACAGAACAATATGCTTCAACGAATCCTACACCTCACCAATAATTAATCAACAACCTATCGGACATATAAAATATCCACAACGAATACTTCACTTCACCAATCACTAATCATCAACCTATCGGACATATAAAATACCCACAACGAATAATACACTTCACCAATCACTAATCAACAACCTATCGGACATATGAAATATACACAACAATAATTGCTTCAACAAATGTCAGATAAATGAAGTAAAATTAGTATGAAAAGCCAAAATCAAAACGGTTCAACCAACCAAGAATTGAAACCGAATGAATGATAAATTGACAGAACAAGAAAATGAGTACTAACTCACAATTAACTAATCGTATGGTGCTTAAATTTAAGAAGATTTTTATGAATCGGCGATTAATTAACTGGTCGGATATAATTGTGGATAATAACCCTTTTCAAGCAGAAAACGTTTGACTTGTTTAAAGAGGTTTGAATAATATGGAGACAGATATTACAGGGTATTGTTAGTTGGAAAATGAGAACTTTGTACTTACAGAGATTGTTTACGAATTCCATTATATTGACTGAAATTTTAACATTGACCAAATACATAATATAACAAAAATTGTTAATTGACTTAAAAGTTATTTACATATGTGTAGATAGATAAAAACGTATGTACAAAGTAAAATTTTATGCCCCTGGCCTCTATTGGCAGGGGCATAAAAATAAACTGGATGTGTAAGTTAAATAAAACTTTTCAATTACATCCATGACTACCTGATACATGTTATAGGCAAGCGTAATAAGAAACCACATACCATGAAATAGGCATTAATTAAATGGTTAATGGGGTTTTGTTTTTAACCCGCTTTATAAGAAAAAATTGATGCAAGTCATAGTACTTGTATTTGCAGAAGAATTAAAAATAAAATAAAGGGTGAAAAATGAGGGAAACAAATCTTTGCCTAATTACTGATTTAATTACGCTGGCTTATATTGGCGGTGGATAGGCATACAAATAAAACGGGTGTGGAATAAGTGAAGAAAATCTTCCTAATTCTAACAAGAAAGGGAAAGACTACATTTTAAACGCAAGTAAACGATCGCGGTGGCTTCCCTTTGACAAGCTTGCTAAGAAGTTCAATGCAAAACAACAGGCGGGACAAAAAACCTTTTTACAAACAGTCAAATTGACAGTGGGAAAACTAAATTCTCGGCCAATCCTGGCATCGGTAATGCTCGGTTTCATGCTTGCTGATTGGCGTAGTATCGTCTGATTTTTCCATATGCTTATTAAGTTAAGAGCCAGTCAACGGAACGTAATGTCAGTGTGGAGTTTTCCCCATTTTAATCTCGAAATCTCTCAAAAACGATTAATATATTTCTCTTGTAAACTTCAGCTAAAACTGTACATTGCTGGTATTATAAAATTGATGTCTGGTTAACAACGAATAAATGAGATCTACACCCAATTTGGACTATCTTCCTTTAGAATATAAATAGATAATCACATCATTAGATTTTTCAAATCAACGTTTTTTTGTTTAGGTTTTGCAGCCAACATGAATGGCCGATATTTGGTAGCCAGTGGTGGAAAACAGGCGGTACCATTTAATGACGATTATGCAAGCAAAGGTCACGAGTACTTTGATGTGTATTCTCCGGAAATAGCCACCCACTATGGTGAAGTGTTTTGGACAGATATGGGCAACAACACAATTCCTCAAGAAATTATTAAAAGATTTGAGGGTAAGTGAGACATATTTCACAAAAATTAAGGAAAGTTCACTTCTGTACTTCACTTGTTTCATGATTATTTGAAATATCTACATATGAGTTATAAGTATAAGCATTCCATTGTAGAATATCTATGTGAGAAATCAAAGAGACAAGATAAAATTGAAACAAACTGAATGATGAAATGAACACAAAATGATCAAAGGCTCGTAATCCACGGACTCCATTACAAAACAGGAGTGGGATCAGGTGCTCTTACAGGGCAACCATCCCCTCTCCTGTCCACAGCAGACGTCGTGGAATCCTTTAACTCTAATCCAGGGTTAACGTCAATCCGAGAAGAGGTGAACTTATTGATGAATTACGGCAATAGATGCACAACAAGTTGATATACACTGACACCATATGGATCAACCAACTCATGATGGCGACCTACGAATTTTAGGAGGGACGATTTCAACATTGATTGGGTGTATCCTTGTTGTAAAAAATGTGGCATCTGCAATGCTCTCTTCAGAAAATCCTAATACTTGGAACAGGCACATGAGTATCGAATCAACTGCGACACAATAGAAACGAATGCCAATGCTGTTGTTTTCATCCCGAAGACCGTATAAATCATCAGGTTCACGAGTAAAAGTAAGGGACAAATCAAAAGTAAAATATTCATTTTTTGCTTCATTTAGCAATATAAAACAGTATCCCTTCATATAAATATAAATATTAAGTGAAACTTAAACAAATGCAAGGAAGAAAGTTTTACAACAGAAATTATTTTTAAGTTAGTATACTAACAATAAAAAAACTTTTTGGATAAGTTAAAGTGTTGTTAAACAATTTTATCAGGCAATATTACAAACGTTAGAGGAGCATTATGGTCAGTAAAATCTGTATTACTTTGAATAATTCAAGTAAACCTATAATTAAATTTATTCTAAAGAAGACAGTTCTGTTTGATGTATACTGGGAAAAACAAAATATAGGCGAGCCTTATGGCTCTTTATATCAACATCACAATGATTAGTCACATGTAAACTTCTGATTAAGTTTCAACAGAAGACAGCACTGTTTTATGAAGTTTGTAGGATAAAAAAAGGTTAACAGCAAATCGAGAAAACATTAAAAACGTAAGGAGTAAATAATGGCCACTTGTTCATAGTTGTATGTTAGTTTTATAATGTATGATGTTCCATCTTGTTCGTGTTCTCGAGATTGCTGTGTCATTCGACTTTCCCCATTTGTTCAACTCTCCAGTTTCTTTTCTCTTTAACTCAAATAATACTCTGAAGAAGACATAATCAAGAAACTTGATTTTGTGATTGACGGTAAATGTATTACGCGGGTGGGTGTTTGTTTCAACAGTTTATCGGCATTTAAATTAGTTTTTCTCATCAAATTATTTGTATTAAGCAAACTTTTCTTTTTGTTGGTCATGACATTGTCTATTATATGACCTAACGATTACTGTCCATCCCTTTGGTATCTTGTTATTATTTTTTGCGATTTTAAAACAAAAAGAGCAAGATATTTAGATAATGTCTTCTTTCAACGTCGACTTTGCTCATGCAGTTATTAACATTAAACATAATTTAGCCAATATTTGTTAAATTTTTGTCTTTCACACTTTTTAATTTTGATACCTTGTTTTCTTTGGATATTATTGATATTTAACCTTAAATGTAGACGGATTTGTTTTGATTGACGTCTTTGCTTCAGAGAAGAACCAGTAGTGTTTGGTATTGAACTAGCTGTCAGAGTACTTTTCCGAGGTCGGTACATCTTGTTACTGCTTGTTTTTTTCTAGGTTATGTCTATGTTGTATCGACTTTAAATGTTTACTGTTTCTGTAGTTGGTTTAATGTCGTTTTGTTAAGGGAGGGTTTAGTTCTCACAATGATGGAGAATCCAGCCACACAATTTATGTGTCTGTTCCAAACCATGAACCTGTAATCAAGTGGATGACGTTAATTTATGTTTAAATGTTACTTGTTATTATTTGGCGGATAGTTGTAACATTTGAATATTATAACTTTTTATTTATATGGGTCTTTTACAGCTTGCGTAGGGTAATGTTATGTGTCCATTATTGAAGGTCTTTTGACAACCTTTAGTTAGTTTATTAAGACAAACTCAGCCGCAGATTACTGCGTACAGGAGTAAATGCATACAAATATGCAAATAAATATAACACAATATCAATCACATACCTGTAGGATGACAAAAACAATGAATCATTACTTAAACATACAAATGATAAGTCAATTTAACAACTTTTGGATTTTTAATGAAAATTATAAAGTTATCAATACTTTTACACTGCAATATTTTAATATACTATACATTTTGTCTCTATTTGGATACCTAATATTTTTTTTCTGATATCCAAAACTATGTTGTTATTACATTTAAATAAATAATGATATTCGTCCCCAAGACCAGATCCACAAACTATACACAATCTTTCGTCCCTTGGAATTTCCCGCCATCTACCAGTTTTGATAGGAAATTTAATATTACAAACGTTAATTGACAAATATATACCCGTTGCCCCGATTTTAGCTTTAAAAGATAAGGTTCCAATCGAAATTCGTGTCTAAAATTAGAGTAGTTCATATCAGTGAACCATCTTTGGATAAACTGGTCTTGTAGACACTGTTAAATATTCACCTTAACAAAGTTAAAATTGACATTTTCTTGAATATTCCATATTTCACTATAACCACAATAATCAAATATAAATCTTATATAACTAATCCACTTAAAATTAAAATTATCATGCTCACTTAAGTAATTGATTGTTGACGATGTATGATCGTAAATAATTCACGTCTTATGAATGATAAAAAAGATGATGATTACAACAATAAAAATGATACCAAAAAATCTATTATTATTATGATTCTTATTGGTAAATATTATTGTCATTTTTGTTAAAATGAGTTCGAAGATACCAAAGGGGCAGACAGAAATCGTCGGAAGACAGGCAAGACCATGGCCAACAAAATGAAACGAAAGACAAACATAGAACACACAACACTACACTGAAAGCTGGAGTAACAGGAATATTTATATCATTATCATTGACATTTGTTAATTGTAATTCTTTATCAGAGGGCATGGAAATAATAAAAAATGGGCTGGCGAGTGTTTAACTGTAGCTAGCTAGGATTCAAATCGTTGAAAGCTTTTGGCTGTCAAAAAGGCTGACGAACGTTCAACTGAGGCTGTTAAATTGAACACTAGATAGCTATTGTTGCTAGCAAATTGCCAGCCTCGCATATAATTTTCGCTAGGTCGCTACTGTAGGTGTTTGTAATTTACACGTCTTGGATGGCTGTCAGAGACACTCTAAGACAATCATACCACATTCTTATTGTTTCGGTTCACGTTTAAATTCCTTGACTATGTCATTTGATACTATAAATATGATAGAAACAAAAAGGTCTCCTCCATGTCTTGACATATAAAATAGACGGCAAGGGTTTGACATCACGAAAAATGATTGATTTTTGTTCATTTTTGTCTATGTTAACCCATTAATAGGTCCCCTTATGGCGATTGCACTGATCCGATTACAGACAAGGTTATCAACCAAGACTTTCTTAATTAAAATTATCAGTTTGAAACATTTTACCATGATTTGTAAAAAACTTACAATGAGTATATATTCTAATTTTTGACTGGTAGCGACTACATTTGCTTCTAGAAATACGACGGGTGATACTTTAGTGTCTCCCGTATTCTTTTTATCCCCGCACGTCCACTTTCAGCAAATTGATCCATTTCAAATTAAAGACACGTGACATGAACGTATTTTTCATTTTTTTTGGTTAGTTTTTATATTTATGATTCCGAAGGGCCTGGAATTGTGCAATGAACTTTCATATTTTGGATATTGGTCTAGGGACCCAAACATTTGGTCTCTGAGAGTCAGTTGTTTAATTTTACACATGTTGCTTGAAAAGAGAATTCGAAGATACCAAGGGACAGACACCAATCGTAAAAATAAGAAGACATATCGTATCCAACAAAAAAGAAACGAAAGACAAAAATCGTATGCATAACATGGGTGAGTTCAGATGTCGTGGAAGGGTAAGAAACTCCTGTTCCTCTGATTTTTTTTTTGTAATTTGTTGAGAAACACGTGTATACTAAAGTTGCATGTTCAAAAACGTTATTTCGAATTGGTGAGGACAGAATTACAATTATTTTTACTTGTTTTGGTTTATAAAACAATTTCATTTTTTTAAGGAAAGGTAATGGCTATAACAGGATATGAGCAGGACCAGGTTATGGTTTATCCGGTTGGTAAGCCTGGGGTTAACCCTGATCAAGATGTCTCGGTGCCAATTAACTGGGCTTATAATCACCATTACATGGCCTGGATGACTGGCAAGCACTCAACACTTGTCAGCATTCCTAACCCTGACCCAAATGATGTCAGTGCACACGGATCACCCATGAAATTTGTAGCCATTGACCTTCCGTCGGCTAAAGAGCGTGCTAACAAAGGTATACCAACAAGTCAAATGTTCAGCGAGGGAAATGGAGGAGAATCAAGGAAGAGTTTTCATGGATATCCAGATGGTTATGCTCAGTTAATTGACTCTCCTAATTTATGGCACATCACTCCTATGCAAATTGACACACGTAATCGTGATTGTGGAGTCACTCCAAAAGATATAAATAAATGTATTAATCACGAAAATCCAGGACCCGAACCAAAACAAGCCAGGTATGGACTGGGAATTCCCAATGGAGGTTCCCCTTACTCTGGGCTACTGGAGTGTCCATGTAATAGCCGATATGGGGGTGACTCTACAATTTATGGCGCTAACACGACAACGAAAACCATTACCAATCATTATTCATTAATCGCCAGTAGCAAATGCGACAAATCAGTTGATAATGCAGCAGAATGTTTCAATGCCGTTGCAAAACTCGGATTGGTAGCTGATAAAAACATATCATTATCCGTCGCTTCTGATGATATACCACATGGTTGTACCGTCAAGTCTAATGACCAAGGTAAATTGACTGTAACATTTAACAATTTTGAAAGTCCGAGTCAATGCTCATCGTCTTTGACAAGAACTGGAACCGTTAGTTTCGATATTGGAGTGGCTGTAAAAGTCGAGCTTACAATGACAACTGCCACAATTACACTCTCTGGTCCGGCCGGTGGTTGGTTTGGAACAGGGTTCAACGCAACCGCCATGGCAGATTCTCCATATGCGATCATTGTGAACTCCACAGACGTTATTGAACGACAAATAGGGACATGTGGAAGTGAAGCTGAACATTGTCCCGGAACTCTCTTAAACACCAGTTTACATATAGTATCCTCAAATGTAGTTAATAACATAAGAACAGTGGTTGTGTCACGACCGATAAAGGGACTTACAAAGAAACACTTTACCTTTGATCCTGCTCAGCAATCCCAGATTAACATGATTGCGGCCATTGGATTCTCACAACAGTTTGCTTATCATAAAAACCACACTGCGAGTGTTCTGCCATTATTGGATGAGAAGGAACCAAACTGTGTTTGTAACGTAGGTACAACAGGGACATTATGTGACAACAACGGACAGAATTGTGAGTCATTTGTTAAAAATTGTGTTCCAGCTCCGGCTGGCGAACTGGTCACACAGAAAAATCCTACTTGTAACTCAATTCAGTATGCCGGTGGGTTAAGATGCTGCAAGCATAAACGTATTATGCTCGACGTGGATCAACCAATTCGGCCTGAACTACTACGTTATCATATGAAATTTCGATTTTGGTTTCAGGAATACAAAGCAAACGACAAACAAGTTTCTCATTTCGATCTTCCGCGAATTTACTATCAGACTGAAGCATGGGCTGGAGAATACGACATACCGCCTGCATTTGCTCTTCCAGGTAAACCAATTCCGGGATATCCGAACTGGCCATTAAATACACCAACTCCAGGAACCACTTGTACTGGAAATTGCCCGGATGGAGACGACTGCGAATGCATTCACTCAATATCATTTAAATGGACAGTAAGTAATATGAGACTGATTTACGCTGGAGGGCATTGTCATGCACCTGCGTGCATTAAAATGGAACTTTACAGAAATGATACTGGTCATGAAATGGAACTTTTGTGCAGACAGGTGCCAGTTTTTGGTAAAGGAAACGTTACTGTTGATAAATATGATGAGACAGGATACCTAGCACTTCCCCCTTGTCTCTGGGGTAATGATAAAGGACTGGAACCTTCTGTTCTCTTACCAAAGAATACACCACTTGTGGCTATCAAGTACAACAGAAACACGCGTACGGGACATTACGGGGAAATGGCCTCTTGGCAAATGAGAGGAGTTTCTTTTTAAAGTTAATAATTGTTTGGTAAATTGTGTATTATATCTCAACATGTCATAAACATGACTATTAAAATATTCTAGTTTTAGTTTTTAAAAAGTGTTGGTACTTATAAGACTGGAGTCAAACCTGTGTGTAAGGAATTTAAAGATACAAATGTGGGAACTGAAATCTTTACAAAAAAGAATACGATATCATTAGTTATAATCCTCATGTTACACTGTAGTCTAAGCAGCTGTTAGTCATAATCGTTGGTATGGTAACGGATTCAAAGTAACGAGAGTTTGCAAAATATCTGTTATCAGTTGTTAAATGGATTTTTAAGTGCCAATTAGGTCATGTGCATTTGTTCAATTTTAAAGACCCCCTTAAACATGTTAAAGAGTTTTCATTTTCATTTTGAGACAAAAATTTAATAAAAAAAATATGACTTTGTTTATAACAAAAACTTGTTTCTCTAGGATAGATAAACATAATATCTTAATTTTAAGATAAAACTTACTAAGGTAGGAAAAAGGACAAGACAGATATATTGTTAAATCAAAAGACAGACAACTACGTGGTCAACAAAAAAAGAAACGGAAGACACGAAACATAGTACAACCTACACTACAATGTAAACTAAAGCTAGAGTAACACGAACCCTAAAAAATCTTTAGTGAGTTTAGGTGTTCCAGAAAGGTACGTAACTTCTGCTCCAATAGTGGTACCCATCGTGTTACTCAGTAGACGAAGACGGTGTATAGTCAAAATCGATGTCAGTCACAACTTATAGTAACGGATTTGTTATAACGTCAGTAAGAATATCTCTGTTGTCATTTGTGAAATAGATATTTCGTACAGGTCAACCAAATCATGATGGCGACTGAAAAATTTTCGAAGAAATGACCATTCTTTCCATTGGGAAACCCTAGGTTCAGAAGCTTTCTTGATAGTTGCGACCCTTTATCAGTAAAATCATGATAGGAAGCACAAGCCCCCAAGTAGTTATCAACTGCGAAATATACACTGTGGATGTAGGTGCAGCTGGAATTTCGTTGAAAGTCAAAGTCATCACTTTTGTCTTCAAGTTCTTACTCTTCTTTTACGGATATTTGCAAAGAGAAAGAGATTATATCAAAATTTACTATTTTACACACATGCCCAATGGGAATCTGCAGGGAAACACCTTAGAAGTCACTTGAAATCAAAACACAAGTGCACAGATAAAACGACAGTGTTTACATATATGGAAAAGAACATAAAACGACAGTGTTTACATATATGGAAAAGACCATAAAACGACAGTGTATATATGTAGAAGAGACTATAAAACGACAGCGTTTATATGTATGGAAGAGACCGTAAAACAAAGGAACAATATAAGGACAAACAAATAACAACTATGTGCATGCAACATGTAAAATACATAGAAAGTAGAAAGTCAATACACATTAAAGTCATCATTCCTCAAAAACTGAAATAATCTGTACGTTAAAGCTTTATCTTTCTACAAAATTTGCGAAATCTAATTCTAAACGGACTGCATCTATCCTGAAAGTGTTCATTACGAATTCATATTAGCCCTCTTAACTTTATTTTAATTAGGCAAGTCGCCCGCTGCTGGATAGTGAAAAATATTGTGGATAATAACCCGTGCAAGGCGTTACGTTGGTTTAAAGGAGGTTGAATAATCAGGAGACAGATATTACAGGAAATTGTTAGTTGGAAATTAAAACTTTTGTAATTGTGAATTGAGAGAGTTGGTGTATTATACTGTTATTTCATTGTAGAGATTGTATATGAACTTTATTTAAAAGCGTGAAATTGAGACCTACATTTAATATAATAAAAAAATTTGGTATTGTTTTTCTAGTGAATACATTAATTTTAGATTTTTTTTGGGGAAAAATTAATTTTTTTCCAATGGTCAGTGGACCAGATTTTTTTTCATTTCAGATGCTGGCCAGATTCTTTTTTACAAAAATCAGGATTAGAAATTTTGTTTTAAAAAGTTCCAGCCCCTCCCCCGAAAATCATATGGTCCGTGCCTAAGACCAAATTAATTTCTATATATGTACATCTTGTCTACAGAGTAAAACTGATTGTTGTTATATTGGCGCAAGCATAAAAATAAAATGTCCTGTACCCAAAACATTTTTGTGTATAATACTTTGCGCAATGATAAAAAAGAATCATGAATTCCAACTTATAAATGTATATTGCATTTTGGGTATAATACCCATTTTCGGGGATAATACCTATCAACGAGCATCTTCCTAATCTTTTATGTTGCGAAATGTACTTTTCGAGGGGTGCCAAAAAATCGTAATTTTGTCGCTTCCAGGGGCCGAAAGAATGTTTGATACTGGTACCGGAATGTTATGTACCCAAAACACAGTATATAATTAAGTTAGGGATACAGGGTTGTTTGTAAATATACCAAAATTCTGCAAATTATGGACCGGAAATGTCTGACTAAAAAATCCGTCCGATGACGGAAACAATATCCGGACGACTTAATTTTCATTTTTCTCCCAAATTAGCCCAAACGAAATCATCATAAGCGAAGTCCTTAGCTAATTTCTTCGTTGTTTTTAAAGTCCGTAATTAGATTTTTCGCTGTTTTCAATGTTCGTAGTTGCCTCCTACGTAGGTAGGAAAGCCGTAGCTAGTTTCATTGCTGTTTTTAAAGTCTGTACCTAATTTTTACGCTATTTCGATGTCCATAGCTCCATTCCCCGTTGGTAGAAAAGTCAAAAGTTCCATTCTCCGTAGGTTTAAAAGTCCATAGCTTCATTCTTCGTAGGTAGAAAGTCCGTAGCTCCATTCTCTATAGGTAGAAAAGTCCGTAGCTCCATTCTACGTAGCTAATTTGTTCTCTTTTCAAAGTCGTACTTAGTTTTTCCGCTGTTTTTTAATAATGTCAGTAGCTCAATTCTCCGTAAGTAGACAAGTCCGTAGCAAATTGCTTTGCTCTTCTCAAAGTCCATTCTTAGATTAGCCGTAGTTTATTTTTTTTGCTGTTTTAGTTCAAACACATTTATTTACAAAACATATATATATAGTTACAGTTACAAGCAAAAAATATCAGATAAAGAGTCGGAAACAAGCTATATTTAGCTTTTATAAAATCCGTCTCCTTGGAGATAATATAAATACATTTTTAATATTACACATACATGCTCATAAAAATGTATAACAAAGTGATTATGTCTGAAACAACGAATTACGCAAAAAAAAAATGAAATGAAATGCAATGACATACAGTGCAGAAAGAATACTTGTGTATAAGATCATAATCATCGACCGTAACTTAATCCTAAGTGGAGGAATGTTGGTCAGATCAATGACAGAAACGTTTACTTTTTAATATGTATGTTTGAATTGATTTAAAGATAAAAATGTTGTATTCGTCGGATAATTTTTCTGAGCCAAAGATAAGTACATCAGTGGAAATTGTAGTAGGAATGTTTTCGAGGGAAGATAACAGATCTCGTCGTAAGTTAATATAATGAGGACAATGAAAGAAATAGTAAGATATAGTTTAGATTTCTCCACATAAGCAGTTGGGAGAGTAATCTAGGTAAAAAATAGGTGTGAGTTAGGGGAACTGAGGTTCATACGTAATTTTATGGGCAGGATCTGACCTAGTCTGCAACCTAAGTAAAAATAAACAGGGACTTTATCATTTTGTGTGTTAATGAGACGTTTAAAAATAACTAATGACTTTCTTTACAATTCCTAGTATTGATCTTAAGTATTCCAAAGTTTAACGGTTGACGACAGAAACTATTCTGAGTATAAATTGTAGATATTGTGCTGGTAGTGTAAGGCTACAAAATTTGGCACAAGGTTTGACAAATACGGGGGGAGTTAATCTATGCACCATTTTATAAAATAAAACAAGTTTATGGTTCCTCCGTCTTTCTGCTAAAGTTTCCCATCTACTGTCAGCGCAGCTCACTTCGGAAATAGTTTTTTTTAATATTTGAAGATTTTAAAATGGGAGGTAGATGGCATACTTTTTACAGAAAATGTATCTAGGTATGTCGTCATTTTAAGTGCAAAATATTTCCTTCTTCCCTAAGAGAATTTTTTACTATTGGTGAAAAAGTGGTTTGAATGGGGAAATTTCTA
>JAULBM010313954.1:0-13942 GCA_032357055.1 Geukensia granosissima | reverse complement strand
TCTTTTGTTCACCTTTCACATTTCAATGTGCTGCGGTCGTATCATGCTGCGCTTGCGAAGCACCTCTGTTTTTTTTATGCTTTATACTTTTTAGTCTGAGCAGGAATGCCATAATAGATAATTTTATTTATGCTTTATACATTTTAGTCTGAGCAGGAATGCCATACCTGTGGAGCTAAAGTTACTAATTTATGGCTGTGTTTAGTCGGACCATGTCAGCATATTGGTTGTGGAGAGTCGGCTAAAGACCATAGTTCAGAACATGCCGAGGTTTGTCATAGATTATCAGTATTTCTATATATATATATTCCCAATTTGAAGAGAATATTGACTAAATAAAGAGTAGTACTAACACCAGACTCATGCAGTAATCTCATCAGAAATCTTGATAGTGCAGTACTAGGCACAAAACATCTTCAGTTATGGTATGGAATTTATAATTGAAGGTCAAATAGAACCTGTAGACTTTTAAATTCGACTCTCATTTGGTGGATGGTTGTCCAATCATGCTAATGGAGTATATTACTGCATGTAATATATAATTCTTGTTGACCATGAATACAACTTTTTGAGTTTATTTTTCAAATCTTTTCCTTAAATCATTAAATTTATTCCTTTCCAAAAACCTTATAACAGAAGTCTTGAGTTTGGTTTAAAAATTAAGGATTTGTAAGAGTTTTTCCCCTTTGTGGTAAGCACATTACGTCAACATAAGAATGAGTTAAGAGGAAAACCTTACTTTTCCCTGTACTTTATCATAAAGCATTTTCACTGTTAGTTATAGTATTTACGCTCCAAATCTTCTTTAAAAAATACTTAAATGAAAGGTAAAACCATTTGTCTTCAACGAAATTGACACATGTTTTAGCGGTGATTTCTGTGGAAATTTTTAATGTATTTTCTGGAAGCCAGGAACCAGAATGGTAAATTTTAATTTTAAAATGAACCACTGCATTCCAGAAATGGGTTTTTAGAAAGGGCTATAGTCATCAATTTTGTAATGTAAAGTACATAGAACCATTCATGATTGGGATTCTATACAAGAATGCCTAAACCTATGAATAATTTGATTCAAAACAGGCCTTGAAATTTGAAAAACAGTTTTAATATGGTATATAGAGGAAAGATTTTTTAACCATTTTCATGTTTTTAATGTTAGATATTTTTCTCATTGTTAGCAAAGAAACCACAGTTTGACAATTAATTTGAGTTCTATGAGGATTTGGTGTTATTCCTGTGAAGCAGAAGTTTTCCCGGACAGAAACACGCCCAGTTTTTTGTAAGTCATATATATATGAACCTGTATTCAGGTATACAGACAAGATTTACTGAATAAACACATAAAACATTGCAGCAGTGTGGAGCAATTCCCTTTGAAATTTTGTGATAGTAGTAGAGCTCTATCAGAAATAAAAACTGTATTCCATTAGTGGCATTACCACAAATTGCTTCTTTTTGATTGTTTATTCAGAGATGTAATTTGTATATACATGTAAATTCCACTTCATCTTTATGACTTGATCATATGTTTTACAACTTCACGCTGTTTGCAAGAGAAATAAAACTGAACCAAAATTGAAATGGTTAATGACATTTAAAATAGATTGCATGCAAGACAAGTAGACAAAAAATATCAAAATATTAAGATCAATTAGATGAAGAAAAGTCTGCTAAAAGTTCTGTTGAATTTAATTGCAGACAAGTTTTTTTAGTTTTACTTCATGCAGAGGATAAATCTAAAGAAAAGCCAAATTCTTTCATTATCGGGTAAAATAAGAGGAATCTACAAATTTAAATGATACAGATTTATGTAAAAAAGGGAAGATGTGACCTAAATACCAAGGAGACTTCAAGGCAACAATTCATAATCTAAAGGTGTCTGTGAAGTCTTCAACAATGGCACACATTTTTGCAAAGGCATAATTGCTAATATAAATTGTAAATGTCATGGTAAATTCTGAATTGTTCACTACTAGTTCATTTAAAAATCATCTAGTGATATGCTATATGAAAGGCTACATATTTGTCCCATTTGATCTTAATCTGGGCAAGATACAATTTCTGAAATTAATTACTTGAGGTCAAAGATGACAGAAGTTATTGCCAACATTTGCCAATTTTTTTGTAAAAGTTATCTCCCCTCTCAGGTGTTCTACAGGCATTCTTTGTAAAATATATCTTTCATGACAAACAGGCCAGAAATGCCAATCTATTAATTTTCACATTGCTTGCTATTCAAATGTTCATACCACGGAGGCCCACATGATTCAAATAAAAACTTCTATTCACTTCCTCCCCTAATGAAGGCCCATGAATTGAATAAAACTTTCTGCTATTCAAACTATAATATCAATAGTAAGACTGTTTTGTCTATGATTGTATGCAGCATGGGAATAATATTTTACATTTCCATCTCGTTGTAGTATTCCAGAGAATTCAGCTAGTATGCTGTCTAATAAAAAGAAAAAAATGGAGATGAATAAAACAGAATGTAATTCTACTAACAGTTCACCAGCAAGAACTTTATCAGGGGCAGATGACTCTGAATCTGATGACGAGGGTGATAATGTGAAACCAAGAGGTAATCTTTCTACTGTCTGTAAACCTCACTTCATGGAATGCCTTTTTTAAAAGTAAAAGGTATTGTCATAAATTTTTGCAAAGATGTATCTTGATGAGTCTTTATATTAACTATTTTGGTTCTTATATTCTTTTTGATGGAAAAAGAACCTGGAGAAAAGAAAATTCTCTATTGGATTTACAATGTTAAAGGGAGATAACTCTTTGACAGGGGTTTTACAAAAAGTCCTTTAGGATGTCCATAGAGTAACATATAACTAAAAATGTGATTGGAAAATTTCTTTCTCATCTCAATGCAACAACATATATAAGTAAATGGTTGATATCATTTAATTTTGAAAATTTAGTATTTTAATAGGCAAAAAAATTACAATGGGAAATTCCTCACCCAAAACAGTGTTTATGTGTGTAAAAAGTGTCTGGTTCTTCTTCTTGACAAAAAATATGTAAAATATTACCAAGATAAAGATTTCATATTTCCAAAAGGCCATTCTATGGAGTAAGGTTTACAGGGAATAAATCTTAATTAGAATCAATAGGTGTTAATGAAGGTGTAATATGACTGGGCTTTTAAGGGCATTTCTGACAGTTGACAAAGATTCATAATATGCACAGTATGATGAAAAATAAATTTGCAGTTTTATATACTAATGCTGCATTCATTACATTTTGTACATTTTCGTACTGTGAGAAAATGTCTTTTTAATGCCTTTCAAAGGTATTGCATTCACTTTTGTAAAATTAGTTCACATTGTTAGCAATACTAAAAAAAATTTTAAAACATCACTAAGGTATTAATGTAATTTCAAGAATCATTTTAACAAAACATTTTAATTGTTTTTAAATAATGTTCCGAAATCAGCATGTACCTGGGATAATTAACTATCTATTGGCAGTGCCAATTAATCCATTATAATTCTAATTTATTTACATTAATTTTTGTTTCCAGTTGGCTGATGTTAGTTTTAGAAATTATTGTGTGCAATAATTATTATAGCGACTGTTAGAATGGTGATGATAATGCAAGTTAAATTTTTTGTGGATTTATAAAAGTTGTGACAAAACATAATTAGAAAATTTCAGATTGCAAGTTCTAATTATAGTGATTACAATCCTGTCACATTATTGGTATAAATAAAAAAATCACATTAATTTTTGCATTTACAGTAATTCTGCTGTCTCTCATGGTCATCAATTCATCTATGATATGATTGCCCTTAACTCTTACTGCTTTGCTCTTGCTTTTTGTAACGGCAGAAAAAACAGTCAAATTAAATAGTCTGAAAATAACAAAAAGAAATGTTTTTAATGTGTCGATATTTTTGTTATTGCAGAAAAAGCCCTTTAGGTTCTCCTTAATTGAAAATATCACTTTTGATACTCCTCCATTGAGGTAGATTGCCAATATTTTTTTAATAGTTAATGAATAAAAATCTATTAGAGTTGTAAGAAATATGTCCAAATGATGTTCAAATTTTTAAAAATACAAAACAATTTTAAATGCAAATTAAATTTAAAATTTTTCATTTGCCAATGTACATGACAATATCTTTAGATAATTTTAATTGTCCTGACTGTGATAATCTGTTGTGATTTTAGGATTAACTGGTTTGAAGAATCTAGGAAACACATGCTACCTAAACTCAGCAGTGCAAGCATTGTCAAATTGGTATGTATTAAACAGGGCAAAATTTTGTAAAATTGAACCTCTTAAACTCTACCATCCTCGAGAGCTGTGTTCCAGCAGGTTCAAAGGGATTTAAAATTTAAATGTTTATCTGTCACTTTGTTTCATATTTGTCTATTAACATTATTTCTCTTTTGCTCTTACAACCCCATTCAGCTGGTATTTTAAATTTTTCTGAAATTTAGCAGACTTGCTATTCATCTGGGGTTTGAGACAATACCTCAGCTTAAAACAGCAAAATAAGTCCATAGATGATCTAGAGAAACAAAATCTTGCATTGTAAAAACATTTGTATTTGGTTTTTTTTTACAATCTCAATAGTTAGACCTTCAATTTTCTTGCCAATGCTCAAATTAAATGCACAACTATCCCAGCTATAAAAGTTGTAAGAGTGATATGTTTCCAAGATTTAAAAGTGTATGTATATCAGCCATTCTGTAGAGGGATTATATATAGAAAATAGGACATTTTGCATCTTGTACTGACTTTATCCCGAAAATATTCAGGGCCAACTGACTAATTTATCATGATAAAGTCAGTAAAAGATACAAAATGTCCTATACTCTTTTTAAGATGTTTAATATGAATTTTAAGTATTAAAAAATTTTCGAGCTCAAAATGACCCATTTTTCATCATTTAACACAAGATAGGCTTCATTTCAACATATGACAAGACATCGTTCAGTTTTATAAATGACATTGGATCTATTCCTCTTATGAAAAGACATGAAGACAAAGCATGTGACGTTAATGCTTGATAACCTGACATTATCCTTCACATCAACTCAATAATTTTTTTTATTTGTGCCTGCACAGGAATTATTGTTCAGTACAGATCAAAGGGAGTTGCTGCAAATTATGGATAAAACAGCAAATGTCTTTCCCACTGTGGTTTCTTGCTTTTGATTGAAATCTATCGAGGCCTAAAAAGCCATGTTAGCTTTTTCCATTGCACTGTGTCCTTTGTCAGCATCATCAGCCAGCTCCTAGTTCTGTTGATATTTCACTTTTCAATCTCTTCATCTAAGAGATAAACCTATTTGAACCATACTTGGCAAGAATGTTCCTTGGATAGTCCTCTACCAAACTTGTAAATTGTTTGCCTACCAGGATTAAAACATGGCCACCAATATTCTGATTGGCTGAAACTTTGAAAATCTCAGAACCAATTTAATTGTAATGTTGTAGGATAGACCCAAAAGGAAAATCATTTAAAGACCTCATCTATTATAATTTGGGCAAAAACTGCTAATGTCAAGTCTAGTTGTAGGATGACTAAATAATAACTTGTCCATTTTCAGTCCACCTTTAACCAGATTCTTCCTGGATTGCCAAGGATTTATCAAGCCTGAGAAATCACCAATGCTGTCAAAACATTATCATAAACTGGTCTCCGAGTTGTGGAGTAAAAGAAGGTAAATTGTTTTATTAACATTTTATTTGAATTGGCACTTATGTTTCTAAAACACAACATGTAATGGATTAAGAATACTCTTATTCATAAACATGTCAAATATTAGATCATTGTCCGAGAAATATTAAGGTTTAAAAATGATATAACAAACCATTTCAGTTTTGTGCTGAATACACAAAGTTATATTTTTATAATTAATCTATTATTGAATTTTTAATGCAATATCAAAAAAGATTATGTTACAATTGGTTCTTTATTTTTAAAATTGAAAACTTTTGACCCTTATCTGCCACTGATTTCCAAGGCAATAATAGTTATGTTGTACAATTTATCACTTTTGATTTAAAAATTGCCAATTTTTAAAACCAGTTCATGTTTCTTTAAAATTCCAGTCAGGTTCCCTGGTTTTGGCTATAATTATACTTCACAAACAAAGTTTAGGTGGGTATATAGGAATAACCTTGTCTGTCTGTCTGATTGTTCACATACCTTGTTAATACCATCCCCTCCCAAACCATATAGGGAGTTCATTAAAACTTTACATTTACATAAGACAAAATGTGTAGACATGCATATAGGAAGGAAATTCATCTCAACTTATTCCTTTAAGGACTGGGAGAATCTTTTGTGATTTTTGCTCACAGTATGTAGTGTCAAAGAATTTATCATTGAAACAACTGAAAAAGCTAGGGCAATTTCTGTCTTTGACAAAAAATATAAACATTTATATTGAATTTATGTGTCAGAAAGAATATGTGAAATTTAAATTGTACTTTGAATTGTCTTAGACAGTAAATGCTTCATGTCATGATAGGGTTTAGGGATCAGCCTGTTTTTCATCATATGTCTGATTTCAGTTGATAAGGCTGTACCACATAGGAAGAGAAACAACTCTGACTGCCAGAAATAAGTCTTTAAACAGGCTTTTAATAATAGTAACAAAATATCACTGAGCTTGGATATAAAATCTTTTTTGACTACAGTGTGTTCTTATTCATGATGTGTTCAGGTAACCAATTTGTAAAAAATATATATATATTGTTAGTTAGATTTGTGTATCTAACTAAACTGAGGTAAGCATGGAATTTTGACTTGTTTCTGTCAGTTAATAGATTCATATCAACTCATCTGCAGTAAACTGATGCAAAATTGAATGCTTAATAGCAAGAAATATGTCTCTAATGCTTCTCTAATCACAAAGTCGGTGTTTCTCAGATTGAAGGACAGTAGAAATCAGAAATGACTTGTATCTACAATATCACTATATTTAAGATACAGGCGACCATTTCACAAAATGTTGTGACTGTTACTAGTGATCGTTACTTACAAATATTATACAGGACTTAGTAGTAGCTGTAAGTCTCATGACTTTTTTATGAAACGTTTGTCAAACTAGAGTGTATATAGATTACTTTATGAACAATAATACCTTTGCTCATTAACAGACCAAGTTACACAATACCCAGTGGTGTAGTGAATGGTATAAAAGTTGTACATCCAATGTTCAGAGGATACTCTCAACAGGTATGTTAAATTCAGATTTCTCATAAAAATATCATGGAATTTTCAATTGTTAATGAGAATTAAACAGAATGACACTTCTCTTTGGAAGAATGATTTTTTGTTTGCTTTGTAATATTTTCTATTAGGTTATGAGGCTAAAAATTTTTCATTTTTTTTTTTACAATGTAATTGATGATGGTTAATTTTTTAGCTCATCTGGAATAAAGGGTTCTGTGAACTTTTTTTCATCATTTTTTGTCTGTTGTCCGTCTTTAACAATAACAAAAAAATCTTCTCTGAAACTGCGGAGCAAATTTAGATCAGCTTTGGTGGAATGGTCCTATAACAAAATTGTGTCTTGCATCCCTGCCCGCCTTCCAAGATGGCTGCCAAATAGATAATAGGTGTGGTATATTTTGAAAAATCTTCTAGTCTGCAACTAATGTGCCAATAACAACCAAATATAAGTGAATCGGTTCTTACATGATCCTTTTCCAAAATTGTGTCCAGCATCCCTGCTCATCAACCAAGATGGCCAGCACAGCCAAACTTTTTTTAACATAGGACCATATGGAAAATTCACTCAAAAATCTTCTTGTCATAAACTACTGAGCCAATTACAAACTAACTTTCCTCCTGGTGGTCCTTTATCAAAATTGTGTCCAGTGTCCATGACCACCAATCAAGATGGCTGCCATTGCCAAACTTGTTTTACATAGGACTATGAAGAAAATTTACTTAAAAATCTTTTTGTCACAAACTACTGTGCCAGTTGCAACCGAATTTTGGTTGACTGATCTTTGGGTTATCCATTACAGGTCTGTCCCCATCCTTATTCCTTGGCCAACCAGGATGGCTGTGGTTACTAAAAATAGAAAAAAGGTGTTGGCATTTAAAAAATTTTGTCTGTAACAACTGAGTCAATTGTTATCAAACTTTGGTGGAAGGTCCTTAGATGGTGTTCTACCAATTCCTGTCAGCCAACAAAGACAGCTGCCACAGCCATACTGAGATTAGCATTGTACCCTATGGCAAACTTTGTTTATAATTATATTCTGCAGCCCTACCTCAGCCAAAATTTTTGTTCAAAAGGACTCTTAGGGAAAGTCCCATTAATATCTTTTTGGGTGAAACTTATGAGTCAATTGTCCTCTTCCAAAATTTTGTACAACATTCCTTCCTGGCAAGGACCTGTGAGGAGTCTATGTCAGATAAGAGAAACAGACTTCTGGGAGCCTCCAGCTAAAAATCTCCTTTTAGAAATGAAGTATAAAACTTATTTAATAGAATTTCTTGCAAGGTTCTGTCAGTGGCAGGGTGAAAGTTCATAACCTACTACATAGCAAATCAGACAAGGAATTAATATTTATGAAACTATTTATGTTGATTTCTGTACAAGTGAGTTTCCCTTTATGAAATTTATAAATAATTTAAACGTGGGTCACTTTTGGATTATAAGAGTAGACTAAAATTATAAGTATTATTAATTAGTTATTTGTATTTAATACTATTAGGATGCTCAGGAGTTTTTAAGATGTTTTATGGATCAGATTCATGAAGAGTTAAAGCAACCATTGCCCATCACAGACTCTGATAATGAAGAAGACAAAGAACAATCCAGTGATCATGAAGAAAGAATTCCTAAAAGAACTTCATTCATTGGCCATGAAAGACAAGTGTCATGTGACTCTCTCAACAGCAGCCAGTCAGATGAGTTCTATGAAACAAGTGATTCTGTTGCCAGTGGAAACATATCTTTGACCAATGAAAATACTTCAACTTTAGATGGTATGGATACTAGCAATAATGCTAGTAGAATTAAATCTAGTCCAAATTTGAGAAGTAGGAGAAGTACTGAATCATTTTCTGAAGCAGATTATAAACAATCAAAGAAGGAGAAAAAGGATTCAGCCAATGAAATGATTGCTTTGGGATTGAGTGATGACAATGAATGCAGTGGAGATAAATGCCAGGATGTCAGAAAGCCAAGGATACAACTAATAAGTGAATCAGAAAAGCCTAAGATTACATCTAGTCAAAAGAGAGGTTAATTTAAATGTTAAGTTTAACATGTTATCAGTATTGTGTGTCTTATTTGCGAATTATAAAACTAGGTTAAGCGTTTTTTCTTTAAAATGAAAATGAAAAAGATATGGGGTGAATCTCAGATAGACTGCATTCCAACCACAAGCAAAACAGAGGGAATTAAATTACAAATCAAGAGGTCTCCACAAAACCTTCAACAAGGGTGGAATACCACACCTTGTAAAAGTTCTAAATTGCCACAAATAAAAAACATGTATACATAAATTGATACTGATCCTACCTGAATAGAATTGTAAATGTAACAAAACATGAATGCTTTTCTCAATATAAGTCTGTGGGGAAAATGCAAATTGGACTTTTAGTCCATTTAGACTTATAGTATGTAAAATTAAATTATTTTGTCATATCTCACTAACAAAGTAAAATTTCATACATTTTGCTTACAGTGCTTTTAATATGAATATCAGGTTTTCTAGAAGTTTCAATGACAACAAAACTAAATGCTAAAAATTGTAAACTTTTAGTGGTATGTGATATTTTCTTGTGACAAAAACAAATTTGAAAAAAAATCATCATAAATAAGACTGTAAAGAAATGCATAAAATAAAAATATTTTTTGGTCTGCTGGATTAAATTCTAACAGATTATGATTTTGTATTTGAAATTAGTAAATCTAAGATGAAAGGTTTAAGAAAGGAAAAAATAAGGAATATTTGGTACGTGTTTCACCTCACAGAAAAACTTAAACCAAACTCCATTGTACTCTTGAAATGGGAAAGGGTTCCTATAAAATTTCAATCGCATGAGTGGTCAGTTTAAACAAGTTTTAACTTAAACTCATGGTTTCTTTCTAGGAAAACGAAAGAATATACAATTCCAGAGTGTGATTTCTGATATATTTGATGGCAGGATACTTAGTTCAGTACAGTGTCTTACATGTGAAAGGGTATGTGAATATATGGACTAATGCATTTAATGTTGTCAAAGGTTACAAACTACTAATTTGTTTTTATAAAGTAAAACCTGCCTTTATAATGACCTTTATTAAGCAATCACCTGCATTTTGTGACCTTAATATTTAAATCCCTTTTATAGTGAATGTCATAAAAATAACATGTATAAAGAGACCACCTGTCTTTTTTTATCTAATTTCTGAGTTCCCTTGGTCACATTATACAGGTTGGATTTTATTTTCAAATCTCTTATGTAGGTAAGTGTTGAAATTTCATTTTTGTTTTGGGATAAAGAGAATCCCAATTGTGTTTGAATTTTATTTGAAAAGAAATACAAAAGTGCAGGTTCTTAGAAACATAGTAATTATAACATGCTTGTATATTTTCATCATTCTTCTGAATTATGCTGAGAGTGGAGTGTATGAGTATGAGCATAAATATGCTCAAAATGTGATGTGGTCAGACATTGCACACACTTCTGCCTTTATTCATTTGGTATTAAGTTCCCATTAAAAAATCATAAATCCTTTGTTTTATAGAATTATTAGCATCTAATACATTTGAAAAAGTGTTATCGATAGCATTACTTGAAATATACCTAATATTAGACCATACAAAAGCAATTCAAAAATAGTACCAAAAAAAGGTAACCAGATAGGTCAAAATAAAACATCTGACATCATCATAACAAGAACATTTGGAGGACCACAACCTCAAGTTTGTGATGTTTATGAAGATTATGCTTCAGTTTTTGACTAAAATTAATGTTGATTTCTTCAAGTGATTCGTCGTAACTATTACGTCTAAGTTTTTTATGTTTCTGGAGATTAGGTACACTTCAATTTTTTAACTAAATAAATTCAAAATTTAGTCAATTCCAGTTTTATGTAAGAACTACAGTGAAACCTGTCTATACCGAACCCTTTTTGGACTTGAAGAAATGTTTGATTTAGACAGGTGTTTGGTTAAGGCAGGTTAAAAACAAATGAAAACTTGTGTAAAGGGACTGAAGATTCAGTCTGGTTAAGACAGGTTTTTGGTTTTCTCAGTGTTCGGTTTAGACAGGTTTCACTGTATTATGTCTGTGTTATAAATTCACTAGTACCTCACAAAAACAATTTCATTTATTACTTAGATTTCTACTACCAAGGAAACTTTCCAAGATTTGTCTTTACCTATTCCAAGTAAAGATCATCTTCATGTATTACATTCCAACTCCCAAGGGAGCCCCACTAAAGGAAGTACTTGTGGAGAGGCCAATCAAGGGTGGATGAATTGGTTTATGACATGGATGAAAAGGTAAATCTGAAATTATTTGTGTGTCTAATTTAACTCCCAATAAAGACAGATGAAAAGTCCTCACAAGAAGATACATTTTTGTTGTTATTTAAATGGAGAAAAATTTAAATATAGCTTTTCTGTGATTTGTATATTACAGGAAATACTACTGTTTTGTTAAAGTCTGACTGGGAGTTCTAAAATTTTTATTTTGCTACAGGGTTATTTATAAATATTAATTGATTTTTAGGACATAATTAAAAAAAATTACTTGATTATCATTCAACATTTCAAAAAATTAGGGCTGGAGGTTCAGTTTTATTGACAGATCCCAGATCTGTTAATGCTGCTGGTGGCATTTTGAGCTTAGCATGTTTCCATCATGATATTTGTGCAAAACAACTTCTACTTTGTACTGGTGCAAAAACACATTTTAATAGATTTAAAGCGACTTTTATGAGCTAAAACGGCACAAGAATTATAATAAAGAATTTAAAAAGGTGTTATTTTGCGACCGACGTGTTGCTCGGTAATTAAGCATAAAAATTATAAATACGCTGTCGAGTCATGTCACATGTGTATTAATTTTGTGACGTAGAAATAGCCGGGCATATTCTCGAGATCAATGACCTTGTTTTTGAATTCGTGTCTATTCTCCATCGAGGTAAAACTTCGCAGCCTTTGATAATATTTCCGTTCCGTAGATTTTACTCCTTCAATTTAACAAATGTCTCTAAAAGAAACTGACTCGAGTTTAAAGATTAAATTGTGACGTAGTAATGATCGCACATATTTCTCTGACTTCCGGTTTCAATATAAACAAACACGTGTCATGGCTGACTGCAACTTACTACAGCATTCAATATTTTTGGACTGCTTTTGGTTATAGCAAACTTGATGCTAGAAAAATGTTCAATACTAGCACCAGTTTGTTAATGTTTCAAGCAGATTCACAGTCAATCTTCTCCGGTTTCATGGGCTTTAAATAGGACAAAAAACAGCAAGTATGAATAATTTTTTATCAACCCCGAGAAGTTTAGAAACCACTGTCAATGAGAATACAGAGTGGCGTCGAAATGTTTTGTTCATCTTGTTGTCCATACGCAAGGATTGGCTTTCTACTTCGATTTGTTTAGATTTAAGTACTTTTTGGGAAGACGTTTGTTTTGCGTAATATAAAGCATAATTTAAATTTCTCATTTAGACTAAGAAAATTGCATTTTTCAAATTCAGAGGCTTGTTATTTTTTCAATCTTTGGCAAGGGTAATAGGAATTATTATGATTGTCTGCCATTTTAAATTAGAAGGGACAATTAAAAAATGTTTGCTTTTAACACTGCAAAAATATCCCTCATTTGAGGGGTTGTTACTCAAATGAGAAATTATTCCTTGAAATGTGTTTAAATATAGCAGAATCCACCTTTTATCATATTTAGTTGTTTCTCAGATAAAAACAGTAATCGCTAGCTTCAAATTGTGGGTTTTTTCCACAGGACATGGACCCTTAACACCCCTATTTATTTTTATTTTTTAGGTGATTGTGATGTAGTAATTTAGAATATAAACAGAATCCCAAAATGCTGCTGGTTGCATTACCTTGAATTATAGTTAACTCGTTCCATTGCAAACTAGCCCCAGCGAAAACTCGTCCCACAAAAGTTACCTCATTCCAGAGTAAACTCGTTCCGTTTCAAAGTCGTCCCATTCTAATCTCGTTCCACCGTTAACACGCGCCATTGTTATTTAGATTAGACAATGTCAACCATGTGGTTGTGAATGGAACTGACCACCAACGCAAACCTTGAAGTTCTTCCAAACAAGGATGTGTTTGTTTGTTTGTTTGATTAGGGTTTAACGATGTGACAAATAATGGTACCGAAAGGTGTGAAATAAAAATACATCAAACATAGTTTATTTACCAATTATCCTCGCAATTAACAGTCATTGATTTTTAATATCTCCTTAGTATTACTTTTAACCAAAAAAACAAAATGATAATTTTAATTGTTTACTAATAAAATAAAGGTAAATTCTTATCAAATTATAATTACTTTTGTTGGAACGAGTTTGCAATGGGACCAGTTTACAATGGAATGAGTTTGACTGAGTTTTTTTTTTACCTTACAAGTGTTTGTTGCATCGATTTGATATTTGGTCTGAATCATTACCACGTCCAGGATGAGTTGTACAGTGACAATTATGTAAAGATAATTGCAGAACTTGCTAAAGATTAAAATGGAACGAGTTTAGCTCATCTGGCCGAAAATAATCCCAACTACAGTTGGAAGCATGAATGGTGAGTTGAAAAAATATAAAGGGATCTGTGTCCAGCACTAGAAGTGCTATGTTTGTATAAAAGGGGTCAAAGGGTTAAAAAACTGATTTTGCAGATGAGAAATTTTTATTGAAAGTTTTGCTATGGCAAAATCTTTCTATGTTGCCATCTATTTCAATAGATAACACTACGAAATTCTGTATCTG